>BQNB010141239.1:0-17298 GCA_026074375.1 Tanacetum coccineum
TCCAGCATAATCACTATCAGAGTATGATTCCAAGTCAAATGAAGACACTCTAGGATACCAAAAGCCCAGTTTAGGTTTGCCAAAAATTGATTCGTTGGATAGTATATATATTAAATATATAAGCAAATCCAAACTCTTCACCCTTGACCAAGGTAAAAAGTCAAGACCTACTTAGAAATAAAATATATAAGAATCAAATCAATGATAAAAAGATTCCGGAAGAGATATTCCCGGGTCGTATGTCCCAACGAGGCTGCAATTGAAAGTTATCCTGGTTTGATGAGAAATTGAATGATTGAGAATGGAAACACTGATATAATTACAACTAAAATTAATTAAATAAAATCTAATTTATTCTACGGGAAACAAATATAGGAAATGGGGATCTTAAAAACTACGGGAAACAAAATTAGTTATAGGGAAATCCTAAAATTAAATCTATACTAAAATACGGGGAACAGAAATAGGTATCGGGAAACCTAAATATTAAAAATTAAGAAAAATAAATGCTAAATTAAATTAAAAATCAAAATTAAATTCTAATTAACTTAACTTGAAAAATAAAGAAAACTAGAACTAAAACGGAGGTCGTTTGAATGCTAAACGAAAAGAAACGGTAAAACGCACCCGGTAAAAACGGGTCTAAAACTGAAATTTAAGAAAAATAAAGCCTATACTAAATTTTATATTTTTCCTAGACACTAAATGACAAAAGAAAATTTTATAAAAAAGAAAAATATTTTTTTATTAATTTTTGGATTTTTTATGAATTTTTAAAGATTAAAAACTAATTAAAACTAAGAAAATAGAAAAAGACAAAAAATAAAAGTTATAAAAATTCTGAAAAAATAAAATTAAATAAAGAAAAAGTTAACAATTCTAAAAATATAAAAATGCCCAAAAGTTACTGTTTATAATTAAAGTAATTAAACTAATTAAAATTAAACCTAATTTAATTATTTAAATTAAATAAAACTAACTAAAGTTAACCTAAGGGACTAACAGTGAAAAGGACACAAGGACTAACGGGGTAACAGGCTAACTAACCACAGGGACTAACAAAGGTAACTACAAAAGAGAAAATTACACAATTGGTCCCTGAGGTGGACCCCGATTACAAGGTAGGTCCTAAGTGCTTATTATCAAAAAGCTATAAAAGCAATGTTGTTAAGGGGCTTGAGGGGAGCATTTTTCATAAAAGGTGCATAAGCTGAATCCAACTAAATAAGCTAGAAAAATGAGCTTAATGGGGCTGCAGAACTTAATAAGCTTATGAGCTTATTTTTCTTGGCTTTTTGGGATTTAAGCTAACTAGATAAGCTACAACTAATAGGGAACAGATAAATAGGCTAGGGGATTCTTAAATAAGCTAAAGTATCTAGAATAAGCCCTAAAATAAGCTAGAAATGAAATAAGCTATGGTGACAGTTTTTAAAAGAAAACAGAAAAGTAGGGACTTTAAGCCTAATTTAAGCTAAGCTAAAGAGTGAGTTAAGCTAAGAAAGCTTGGGGATTTAAAGAACTAGTAATAAGCTACAATAAAAAGCTAAAAATCCTAAGTGCTTAATACAAAATAAGCTAGATAAAAGAGGCTGAAAATGGTGCTCAGCACCAGGGGAGCATGCAACAGTGGCTAGGGGGCTTTTTGGGCTTATGCAAATAAGCTCTTAAGAGCTTTTTACCTAAAACCAACCCCAAACAGATGAACAAGGGTGGCAAATGAGCTTATTTTCAGAACATAAGCCATCAAAAAGCAAGGAAACTCAGCAGTACTAACAACAGTACTACCAGTACTAACTACCAGTACTAACTTAAAGTTAGTACTGCTAGTTATAAGTTAGTACTGTTAGCCTTAACGAAACACAATTAAACAGGAAATAAGCAAATAAGCTAAAACAGGACGTGCTTAAGCTGTCTACACAGCTTAAGTGGTTTAGCTCAATTTGTGGCTTATAAAATTTTGACAGAAAGCAAGGGAGACTTAAAAACTTATTTTTACACTAAAAAGATTGATCAAAGTGGCTTAATAAAGCCTACACACTCAGCCAAAGTTGGCTGAGTGGTTACAACCCATAACCAACCCAAAATGACCCATTTTCATGCTAAACCAAACACCCCCTTATTTTATAAAAATCGATTTTTAACTGATTTTTGGTGAAATAAAGCTGAGATAAGTGATTACAAGTGAGTTTTAATAACTTTAACACATGTTTATATAAGTTTAAACAGAATTAAAAGCTTTAAATTATACTTCAAATTTTGACAATGGTAATTTTCACAAACACTTCTTAACTTTTATTTAAAACTGAAAGTATTACAACATAAGCTTACAAAACAAACTGAATACACTTAAAATGCTTAAAAGAAAGGCTTAGAATTAAAATTTAGCTAAAAACATAAAAAAAATGGTGTGTTTGCTTCGGCTTGGTCTTCTCCCTTTTATAGCAGCTTAGAGTCTTCACTTGGACTTGGGATGTGTTTGTTGTGAGAGTAGGACACTTCCTAAGCAATCCTAGCCCTTGGTTTGCTCTGTACACCATCTCACCATTAAAGGGGACTTCGGGGTTGAGTGTTTGTGCCAGGGAGAGGGTTATAGGGGCAGGGTAAGGTGGAAATGGGTGAGGGGTGAGCTGGAAAGTGTACTGGAGAGGTGGTTTGGGCTTGAAACCGTGGGAAAAGGGTGGTATGGTTTTGGCGCGAAGGTGGGTTCGACAGGGGTGGGTTGCAGGGTTTAAAAGGAAAGTATGGGGAAGAGGCAAAAATGCCCCCCCATCTTTCCTTCTCTTTTCACTTTGTTTAAGCCGAAAATAGTTATAAAACAAGTTTGGAAAGTGACGGTTTTAGCCCCTGCGTTTTATAACTAAAAAGGGTAAAAAGAGGTTTTGGGAATTTGCAAAAATGGCCCTTGTGTTTGTATTTTTCTATTTTCCTTATAAAACAACTTTTAAAACTTGGCATTTTTGGCCCTTGAGTTTTATAAAAAAAGTGTTTTGGGCAATTGGGCTTGTATTGGGCCCAATTGAGTGTGTCTGGGCCCAATAAGGTTTAGGCTTATGTTATTGGGCTTTTTAGGTTTTTAAAATTTACATTTTTGGTCATTGAGTTTTATAAAAAGAGTTGTGGGCTTTTGTTGGGCTTTTGGGCTCTGTTATTGGGCCACTGGGTTTGGGTTTGGGCCAAATAAGGTACAGGTTTGGATATATTGGGCTTTTTCAAGCCCAATAAGGTTATGAAGTGGGTTTTGTGTGTACAATGGCTGAGATTGGCTGTAACTGGGCTAGGATTGGGCCTTCAATGTCTTCACAGTCTTTGTCAATTGCACACAAATGGGCTGTTGAAATTGTTGGAGGGCCATATTGCGTTCTTCACATTCTTCATAAATATATATGGGCTTTCCCGGCCCAATCAGATGGGTAAAGATCGTGCATTCAATAGTATTCTTCAGTTCGGCTCGGGTTAGTCTGTGATTCTTCAGTATTGACTTCTGACTTTGACATTTTTGGATTTGGCCTTGATTTTGTCACAGTCTTTTCCATTCCATGCTCAGTTTTGTCATTTTGGCTTGGTTTTCTGTCTTTTTGATGATATCCACTTCCTGCACAATACAAATGCAAAACAAACATATATTTGGCAGTTTTTGTCTGTTTTTGGTCATTTAAGCTCGTTTTTAGAGGTAAAAGATATGTGTAATTAAGCACATATCAACCTCCCGCATAAAATCCCTTGTTTGCACTCATTTTAGTGCAAGATACCCTTAGATCACCTTGTTGAGCCATCCTTGTTTGAACCCCTTTATGTATCGTTACACCATTTCGCCTTAGCCAACCCTGTAGTCTAATTTTCTTTGTGTTGAAATTCCTGGCTACTTAAGTCCATTAGTTCATGAAAATGGGTTCGGAAATTTTGCGCGTTATTGGAAAACCTATCATTAATGATCTATAAAGACCCCCGGCACAAACACTTTCGATATTGTTCATCTCAAGTGGGAGGATAGGTGTTATGTATCATATGCCGCAAGGGTAATAATTAAAGATATAAGCCTCTGTAATATATGTATGCATATAGATATGTTGGTTATGTGTTATAAAACCAACAACTTATGAAATATGTAACGATGGTGCAACTATAAGCCATCTGTGTGCTCAAAGATATAAAGGTGGTGCAATTATAAGCCATCTACATGATTGTGATGAATGAAGCTAATAGCCCATTATTATGGATCAGATTTTCGGACTTAAATACTTGGGCTTATGGATGGACGGTAGCTGGGTATGACAACCTTAGACTATTTTGACTATTTGTTTTATGTAATTTTATTTAACAACAATTAAATGTGTATTCATGCCTAATCCATAACCCTTGGTTTTACTCGAATGGTGGAATTGAATGCAATCATGTATGTCTATTCCGTCGTTACGGATGTGTATATGTGATTTGTCGCCCTTGTTGGTGTAACGCTTTTGGTGAAAGATTAGAAGATCCATACCCTATATCATTCGCCATCTTAACCTTTGGTTTTACTCGAATTGGGGAATTGATTGCAATCATGTATGTCTATTCCATCGTTATAGATGTGTACACATGGTTTGTCGCCCCTGTTGGTGTAACGCTTTTGGTAAAAATTGAAGGATGATTTACCCCGTAAACCTGTATGTCGCCCTTGTTGCCTTTGAGACTGTTTAGACCCTAATTCTAGTTGGTACAGATTTGTGTACTTTCCAAGATTAAGATAGAATACATGCTATGATTGTGCAATCGAGTGATCACCCCGAAAATGAAACACTTAGTCAATTTATGAGTGTTGAGTGTTTTTATCCCCTTTTCGTGAGGTGTTCGGCTTTGATGTTTTCTAGCATAAGTAAATTATGGATTCATTTCTCTGAGTTAATTAGGGAAATCATTTTATAAATTATTCTAACAGTTCTACTTGAGGGCAAGTAGAAGTCAAGTGGGGGATATTTGATAACATCAAATAGTTAATACTTTTTAATATCAAATTCCCTATGAAAATGCTTGTAATTATGTTATAAATGCCTGAAAACTATACTTAATCGCTTATATTTAGTTTTCAGGAGCAATACAAGCATTGGTGCAAGATTTGGACGTAGAAATCAAGCAATTGAAGTAACCCAAGGCCAGTTACGGCGTAACCTCCCCGCAGGAGTTACACCGTAATCAAGATTAAAGAAGAAATGAGTCAGCATCAGCGGATACGGCGTAACCATACCATTCCTTTTACGTCGTAACATATACTTTGAAGAAGGATTACGTATCCTACTCATCATTACGACGTAACCTCAACGTTTTAGTTACGCCGTAACTTATTTTAAGCCTATATTAAGAAAGTCCTCGTCAGTAGTGTTACGCCGTAATACACCACAAAGGTTACGGCGTAACCAACTCGAAGTTTATATAAAGAACGAATTCTGGCTCATTTGGGATATCTCTATTCCCAGAGCCCACATAAGGGTTTGGAGAAAAACCACTTTTCATCAGAAAGGCTAGAGAAACGAAGGAAGGAAGAAGAAACCATGTAACATGTGACAGATTTAGCTTTAGGAATTGTAGTATCTTAATCATGTTCTCTACATTTTCCTGAATCTAGACATGGTGTAATTCTCCTTAATACTATCATTATCTTATTTCCTTTTGGTGTCTTACTTCTTCTGGTTATTATTATCATTATCTGGTTATTGCTTTGATTGCAGGATCTTAGTCTAGGTTTTGAGTTAAGCTTGAGAGACCATTGAGTGTAAAGATATCCTCTTCACTTAAGTGTTCTCTATTCTCCAATCGGAATACCCACATTCATTGGTGGTTCGTCCTACACCCATTAGGCGTTCCCTTAGCCTTAAGATTGTAATTAAGTTTTCTGCATCATTTTCATAATGCTTCACCATAGTGTAATCTCGACCCTTGCTTCCGCAGGAAGTAAGCTTCTATCATAGGATATAGCTATGGTATTAGGCATGATTCACATTCGAGTCGTGATTACTCTATCTTCAAGCCATAAGAGGAATTAACCACTGAGAACTAGGAATAGGTCAATTCCCTCGCGGGTTCATTCCATCTAGTAATCATAGGCCAAACGAAGATGTCTTTCTAAGTTTAGCGTCACCTCAATACACGAATCGAACTAGAAAAGAGAAAGAGAGTGAGTTGTTTAGGAGTAGAGAAAGAGGATGAAGGAGAAATGAGTGAGAAAAAGAAAAGGAGAAGAGATTTTATTAGTATATGGAACAACTTAACAAATAGCTTTTTCTATGGTAAACAAAAGCTTATATTTCCCCGTCGTGGTTAAATGACGGCGGGAGATATTTAACTAGGACCCGGGCTCGGGTTTTGCTTGGGATTAAACCCGAAACATATACAATATTAGATTAACTATCGAGCCCGATTCCCGATATTATCCTATTACAACATTAACTAATTAAAGACCGAAGCTCCATCGTAGAGTGACCGAGCTTCCTTGTTCGACTCAATAAAATTGAGGCTAACAATCTCCCCCGAAGTGAGGTCTTGAACATGGGAACGAGCTTCCTTTATTGACTCAATAAAATTGAGGCTAACAACTTTAGTGTCACCTCAGATAATTATAATAGTAAATTGCACTAAAAGAAGAGTTTAGAGCTAATTGGTTTAATTCAGGGATAATATACCTTCTAATCTAGCATTTCTTTTATTCCTGCTTATAATTTTACAAGACTGTTTAATCTTTATTTCTTTCTTAATCGTATTATTTCATTATTAAACGATTCTTGGGAACGACCTCGGATTTACCAAACCTACACTATTTACGATCGGGTTCTCTGCTCGTTAGTGCGTTTGTGAAACGAATTTTATAAATTTAAAACTTGACAAAAGATTATTTAAAAGAAAATACGCATCACCCCTCATCATAGAGTAAATAAATGGCTATCGGTCCAGATTTTTTACGATAACGTCTCTCTTGATGATCGAAACGGGATCGATCACTGCGCATAATATCGTTTCAGTCAGCTCAATGAGGACGAAGGATGGAATCGCATAGAGGAATATGTCCAATACCAGGACATCACATGGGAAGAACCAGCACCAATGAATATCTCCTACATCTCTGAGGTGATAAAACCTACTTTCGAAGGACGCTTGAAGAGTGCTCAAGAGCAGCTCTCCTACCTCACGACACCAATCAGGAGAAAGACCTTAAGGAACCCATACCTTATCTGCGAAATCTGTGGAGGTGCTCACGAAGCCGATGAATGTGACTCAGATGAGCCCCGCGAGCAAGTATGTTTATCTGGAGGAGATATCTATGACGACCCCTCCCTCCTAAGATTTTATCAGAATGACGACATCCCACCGTGGGAGAACTTACGACAAAGAAAAGAGGGAGAAGAGGGTCCCGAGTGGGTTGTTAGAAGAAACTTTGAGAATAAATTCTCCAACTTTATGCTCGAAAAGAACCTCCATGCGAAGGGATTATGAGAAATGTTTAACCAACAACGAAATGAAATGCATGACCAGTTCTCTCAAATCCTTGCTACATTCGAGAAAAGCCCAACACCAGAACCTGACGCTCTAACTTTCGCTATCACAACCAGGTCAGGGACCACAACCCATGACCCCCTTATTCGACCTCATTAACCATCGATAATCCTGGCATGACAAATGAAGAGAAAGGGGCGGAGGGCGGTGAAACTACCACCACTCTAAACAAAGAAGTCCCCCAGTCACCTACCCTATACCATCCATCTAAATCGTCCAGTGTACCCTTCCACTCTCGGCTGAAGAAGCAGAAAAAAGACGATGAAGATGAACGGCTCTTGTCCGTTTTCAGACAGATTCACATTAACCTACCATTCCTAGAGGCTATGATCCATATGCCAAAAGGAGCCAAGGTCCTTAGAGATCTTCTCTCACACAAGGAGAAACTCGAAAAAGCAGCCTCTTCCGTCAAACTTAGTGAAGAATACTCGGCCGTCATTCAAAAGAGCTTACCCAAAAAGGAGGGAGACCAAGGGAGTTTCACTCTCGTGCATCTTGAAAAAAGTAACAACCTGACCCACGCATCAACAGAATCGGGTTAGGCAACCACCTTGCAAACAACTGTTTTCAACGCTTGAGAAAAATCGAGATGACAACCATGAGGGATACATTTGACAGTAGTAATACGCACTTTAAAAACACGATCGAGAAGCTCAACATCCAAAACCAACCCTTCAGTTACTTTTGTCCCGGGATCCTTATTAGACGCCTTTGAAATGCCAACAATGTATCCGCTCATGTCATCGAACCCTTTAGAAAAACGAACAAGACCATCCGGATGATGACAAGCGCGGCTCACAACATGTAAATCCATACACTTCCCACACAACTATTGGCCAAATGCCTTCAAAGTCTCCTCGACTGCCATATATAATCCACAATCCGTAGAAATAGCCTTGCGTAAATCACATTTACGTTCATCAGACGGAAGATGTAGCCTCTTGTTATTTTGGTTTTTTATTTCGTAAAGGTCACGCGCTATGTAAAGTGAGTAGTAGATGCATGCACACGTCGCTCGTACAAAAAGCAAGAAAAGATGATGCAAACGGTGAATAAAAATGCGAGTGAAAAAATGATTTTGAGGTCACACGTGTGATGTGACACGTGACTCCAAGTACACACAAGTACACAACCAAAGGATCATGCCATTGTACAACCATCACCCAACCCATTCGTGCTGGTTAAACATATTTTACATTAATTGCTTTATCATAAATAGTATTATACTTTTTTTGTTATCGTTCCATTTTGATAACTAATTTTCTCACACTATTTCTGACAAATACCACATTTAAAATGCTTCAAACTTATACTTTTAAATATTTGAACATCTAGTTGGACATTATGATCAAACTCTCAAGATTGTGTAACTGAGGCATGATATACAAAGATTTAATATATTTGGTTAATTGGTTTTACTAGAACGTTTTGTAGCATCATTGTTTTAAAAATGAACTTCATACTGCTTTATCATAAATAGTATTATAGTATTATACTTTTTTTGTTATCGTTCCATTTTGATAACTAACAAGCAAAATAGCCCGCGCGTTGCGGCGGAGCGTAATTTTTTTCGAATCGATTTTGAATGAATATTCATTGGGAATGTGGCCACGCGTTGCAACGGGGCTGACTTGTATTCGAGATTTTTTTTTTAATTTTTATATTGCCTACTTATATGTTCCACATTATTATACTCGCGCTATAAATATTGACTAAGTAAAAAAGAGAAAAAAAAACCAAATGGGCCGGCCTAAGGTGGGGCTTAATTTTTTTCGAATTGATTTTGACCGAATATTGAGTGGGAATATGTTTTTCGAATTGATTTTGACCAAATATTGAGTGGGATTGTGCCTGCGCGTTGAAACGGGGCTGACTTGTATTCGACGTTTTTTTTTAAAAACACCAAATGAGCCGGCCCAAAAATGAGAGCCCAATGACTAAGTACAAAATGAAAAAAAAAACACCAAATGGGCTGGCCCGAAAATGGGGGCAAAAAACAAACACTATAGCACCATGGCAAGAAACGACGTCGTTTCGTGCCTAAAATTTTTGAACGAATATTCATTGGGAATGTGGCCGCGCGTTGCAACGGGGCTGACTTGTATTCGAGGTTTTTTTTTTATATTGCCTACTTATATGTTCCACATTATTATACTCGCGCCATAAATGTTGACTAAGTAAAAAAGAGAAAAAAAAACCAAATGGGCTGGCCTAAGATGGGGCTTAATTTTTTTCGAATTGATTTTGACCGAATATTGAGTGGGGATATGTTTTTCGAAGACCGAATATTGAGTGGGAATGTGCTTGCGCGTTGAAAACGGGGTTGACTGTGTGTATTCGACGTGTTTAATAAGAAAAACTCAAGGGCAAGGTTATAAATAGCGTGAAGCGTGGCGTAGCGGCATAGCCAAGCCTCAAGCTTTAGCGTGAGGCGTAGCGACATGGCGTTTTTAAGGCGTGACTTAAGGCGGCAAAAAATATTTATAGATTTATAGATTATATCATAGTTTAGAATAATATGAGTAGTAAATATTATTAAATTCAAGCATCAATCCAAAATATTAGTAAATCCAAGCATAAATCTCAAATTTTAGAAAATCCCTTAAACACTTCAAAAAAACTCGCCACGCTATGCGCTATAGCGCGCTTTATCACGCTATATGACGCTATATTGCACGTCACGCCTAGAGACGACGCCTTGGCCTGTTTCGTAACGTGGAGGCCACGCTTCGCGCTATGGCGCCGCTATAGCGCGCTATTTAGAACCCTGGTCTTACTAGAACGTTTTGTAGCATCATTGTTTTAAAAATGAACTTCATAACAAACATACAGCTTTAACCTTAATCGAGAAATGACATGGCCCACCAACAAAAACTTGTGAGTTAAGTACATTTTTGTCCTTGTGGTTTGGTGCGTTTTTCACTTTTAGTCAGGGGCGGAGCCAGGATCTTGTATTAAGGGGGGCTCAAAAAAAATTCATAGCAACATACAATTCTTTGTTTTAAAAGCCGGATTGAAGTTTGAATCGTTCGACATACTTACAAACGGGTTTTATGATATTCTTTTTCGGCAAGTTAGATACAATATATTACAAATGATCGGAGCAAGGTATATTTCGATAGTGTCGGGTCAGATTTGATGCCTTTTAAGAATGTGTATAAATTCGTGGAAAGAAATTCTTTTTTTGTTTGCGCTAAGAGTGAAAAAGATGATTCATTTATCTAATTTGGTTGTATTTGTGAATTAATGTTTGTTGATTCAAAAGTTGTTCATAAATTGCATAATGTAAACATTTTAATCAAAGCATCATCCATCTCTTTAATTTGGCAAGAAAACAAAGCACTAACTAATTTGGAGTTAAGTAACAAAATCAAAGCAAAAGGAAAAAGAACCAAAATGCTTTTGACTCTGACCAAAACCAAAATACTAGCCCCACGTGAAAACATATGACTAGACTAATATAATAAATTTCACTCACACACATAACCTTCAACCACTTTTCTATGCAAAAGGTTATCTTTTACATCGTCATGTCCGACCATTTATCCGGCAGAGTTTGTTTATGTTTTACACTATTTCTTTCTTTCATCCCTCTTTTATTTAGTTCTAAGGTGGTTCCCACATATTTTAAAAGTAGTTTTTTCCATTACCACGGCATTCACCACAAGCTAAAAGTGACTAGGGTGGGGCATTAGGGGGGCCGCACACCCTCACAAAGCCCCCTACTATGCTCCTTCAACTCTGCTTTTAGTTCAAAATTCAAAAAAGTTTTGGTTTTTGTCCAAAAGACATAGTTTCGTTCAACTTTAAGTCCAATTTTGTTAACTCTGTATAAAATGACTGAAACACCCTCAGTCTTATATTGTGAAATTACAAAGCTGTCATTTCTTTATTTATTTATTATTACTATTATTATTATTATTATTTTATTATAAATCACTTTATTAAGAAACTCAAGAGGTTTACAATAAATTAGAGGGGAGCCGAGATACTATCTGGGCCCTACTCCTTTAGCAATAGTGAAACTGATCATATTAAATATATGAACAACAGCACGTGCCCCAATTGTACCTGAGCCACTGGAGAACTACTTCTGTGATTCCGCTTCCGGCAATTGGTAACCTCGCGTCTCCTGCCTCTAATTCCCCCTCCAAATACTAGAAAAGAAAATGGGAAGAAACCCATATCCAATTAGTCGTCACTAGACAATACTTACTACTAACACTGCGTTTACGCTGTGCAACATCAAACACACAAAATCACAGCCCAACCGTGGTACGAAATCAACCAGTGCCAGGTTTTGCGTCAAGGTGAAGAATATTATTATGTTATAATTTTATATATATTATATCACTTTATTAAGAAACTCAAGAGATTTACAATAAATTAGAGGGAAATCAAGATACTATCTTGACCCCCACTCCTCTAGCAATTGCGAAACTAATCATATTAAAAATATGAACAGCAGCACGTGCCCTATGTCTAGGCCATTGGAGAAGTTTCCGGGCCCGCATTTAGCAATGTAACCAGCGTCTGCCCTAATCCCTGTATTTCCTTCCGCACCCTTCCCTCCCTCCCTCCCTCCATTTCCTTCCTTTAATTTTCTTGTCCCTTCCCCAATTCCCCCCTTCCACCCCCTCCCCCCCCTTTTATTCGCCTCCACGCCCCCTTTCCTCTCTCCCCATCCTCCCCCCCCTTACCCAATACCCCCCTTTCCCACCCCCTTCCTTCCCCTTCCTTCCTTCCTTTTTCCCACCCCCTTCCCCCCCTCCCCTTCCCTCCATTCCTTCCTTCCCCCTCCCTTCTTTCCCCCCTCTTCTCCCCCCTCCCCTCCCCCTTCTCCCTTCCTCTTTACCCCCCCTCCTTTGCCCTTTTTTCCCCTTCCTCCCCCCGTCCCCTCCACCCATCCCCCTTTTATTCCCCTTCCCCTTCACTTCCGCTCCCCCCCCCTTTTTCCCTTCCGCCTTTTCCTCCTTTTATTGTTTTCCCCCCCATCCCCCTTTCCTCCCTCCCCTTACCTTCCCCTTTTCCCACTTCCCTTTCCCCCTTCCCCCCCCATTTATATTCCCCCCCCTTTTTTTTCCATTCCCTATCCCCCCTTGCCCCTTTTCCCCCTTTTTTTTTTCTTATTATTTCCCCTCCCCGATCCCCTTCCTCCCCCTCTTTACCCTTTCCCCCTTATTTTTCCCCCCCCTCCCCTTCCTTCCCTTCCCCTTTTTTTCCTCCTTCTCAGCCCTTCTAATTTTCCCTCCTATTAATTTTCCCCCCTTCATTTTTCCCCTTATTCCTCTTAATTCCTCCTTCTCTCCTTCTCTTTCCATTTTTTTTTTGATTCTTTCCTTCCCCCCCTTCCCCTTTTATTTCCACCCTCCCCTTTCTTCCCACTTCCCATCTTTTTTTACCATTCTTTTTCCTCCATATTTTCCCCCCACTCCCCCCCCCCCCTTCCCCTCCCCTTTTTTTTCCTTCCTATTGTATTTTTCCCCCTCCACTTCTTTCCCCCTCCTTCCCCTAATTTTAATTTCCTTCCCCTCCTTTTTTCCCAATATCTCCTCCCTGCCCCTTATTTTTTCTTTCCTTTTACCCTTCCCTTTTTTTTTTATTTCCCCTTCTTCCTCCCTTTTTTTTCCCCTTTCCCTCCCCTTTCTAATTCCCTTTTTTCCCTTTTTTTCCTTTTCCCTCGCTTTTTATATTTTTCCCCCTTTTTTCCCCATTTCCCCTTTTTTTCTTCCCTTTTCCCCTTTTCCTCCCCCCCCTTCCGCCCCCTACCCCCTCCTCCTCCTTACCCCCCTTCATTTAGTTTTCCTTTTTTTTTATTTTATTCCCTCCCCCCCCTTCCCCTTTCCCCTCCCCCGTTTCCCCCCCTCCTTGGTATTCCCCCCTTCCCCTTCCTTTTTTCCTTTTCCTCCCTTTCTCCTCCTCCCTTCTCCCACTTCCCTCCACCAAATTATCCTCCCCTCCTTTTTTTTTTACCATTGTTTCTTATTTCCTCCTACTCTTCCCTTATTTTTCCCCCCCCCTTTTCCCCCCCCACCTCCCCTTTTTTTTCCCCCTATTTTACTTTTTTATTTTCCCTCCCCCTTCCCTTTCCATACCTTTTTATTCCTCCCCTCCCCCATTCCTTCCCTTACCCCCCCCTTCCCCCCTTACCCCCATTGGGGGGGGGGGGGTGCTAATTTTTTTCTTTTTCCCCTCCTCACCCCTTCCCCTTAAATTTTTCCCCCTTTTTCTTCCCCCTTATTCCTCCTCCTTCCCCCCCTTTCTCCTTTTCCGCTCCTAATTTTCCCCATCCTTTGCCCCTCCCTTTTTCCCCCCGTTTTTTCCCCCTCCCCTCCCTCTTCTATTCCCTCATCCCTTCCTTTCCGTAATTTCCTTTTAAATCCTCCTTCCTCCCCTCCCCCTCCCCCATCCCCCCATCCGCCCCCCTCCTATCCCCTTCCTTTGTTCCCCTTCCCCCTTCCTTCCCTCCTTCACACCTTCCCTCCCCCCTTTTCCTTTCCCCCTTTCCCCGTCCTCCCTTCCCCCTCCCTCCCTCCCCTTCCCCTTTTTCCCCTTTCCCCCCTCCCCCCCAATTTCCCCCCCCCCTTCCCCTTTCCTTTCCCCCTTTTTTCCGTCCGCCGCTCCCCCTCCTCCTCCTTCCTCCCTTTCTTCCGCTCCCCCCTCCACCATCCCTTGTCCCTCCGGTTCCTATCCCCTTTTCCCCCCTTTTCCTCTAAATTTTTCCCTTTTATTTTTTTTCCCCCTCCTCCCCTTCCCCTTCGCCCTTCCCTCCCCACTCCCCCCTCCCCCCTTATTCTCCCCCCTTCCCCCCCCCGCCCCCCCCATTCCCTCCTCCCTTTCCCCCCCCCCCCCCCATTTTTCCATCCCCCTTTCCTTTTCCCCCTCCCCCCTAATTTCCTTTCCCTTCCCCCCTCACATCCCTTTCCCTTCTTTCCTTTCCCCTTTATTCCCCTCCCCCCTGGCCCCCCTTTTCCCTTTTTTCCCCTCCTCCCTCCCTTCCCCCTTTTTCCTCCCGCCATTCTCCATTTTTCCCCCCCCCACGCCTTCCCCTTCCCTCCTTTTCCTCCTCCCCCTCCATTCCCCCTTTTCCCCTTCCCTCCTTCCTCCTCCTCCTTTTCCTCCCTTTTCCCCCCTCCTTTTATCCTTTTTCCCTCCTCCCTCCCACCCTCGCCTTCCCCCGTCCCTTTTCCCCCTCCTTCCCCTTCCCCCCACCCTTCCTTCCCCCATTCCCCCTTTTCCCCTATGTCCCTTCCAATTTTTCAATCCCCCCTTCCCCCTCCATTCCCCCCCATCCTTCCCCCCTTTCCTTGCCTCCACCTCCCTTTCCCTCCCCCCCCCCCCCCCCCTTACCACCATCCTTTTTCTTTACCCTTCCCGGTGGTTCCTCCCCCCCCTCCCTTCCTCCACCCCCCCTTTCCACCACCCCCCCCCTTATTCCCTCCTATCCCCCCAAGAAGGACGAGAAAGAAGAAGGGAATAAAAACCCGAGATCCACTATAGCTGCAAGCACCTTAGCTCCATAACATAGCTTACCCCACATTTACGGCTGTGCCATCAACAATCAAACGGCCGACCGAAAAACGAAATTCACAAAATCCATGCCGGTTTTGCGTCAAAGGTTTGAAGATTTGTCAGTCAAAACCACGACAGACCACATCAAGCCGCTCCATCCCATGAATAAAAGAAACTATATCTAGCTGAACGTAATGGATTTGTCCAAGCGCCCCCCATTCAGCCCGATATCAACTTCCTTACCAGCTGGAAAATAATAATAATAATAATAATAATAATAATAATAATAAAGAAGTGGGGGCCCAGATAGTATCTCGGCTTCCCTTTAATTTTTTGTAAATCTTATGAATTTATAATAAAGTGATGTTATAATAATAATATTAATAATAATACTAAAGAAATTTTAAAAAAAAATTAAAAATTATAAATTATAAATAAAACAAAAAAACAAAAAAATATAAAATAAAATAAATTAAAAAAATATAAAATAAAATATAATGCAAAATTCATCTCTGTGGTTTTCCCCCCCCCCTTCGCCCCCCCCCCCCCCCCCCCCCCCCCTCCCCCCCCCCCCCCCCCCCCCCCCCCCCCCCCCGCCCCCCCCCCCCCTTCCCCCCCCCCCCCCCCCCCCCCCCCCCCCCCCCCTTCCCCCCCCCCCCCCCCCTCCCCCCCCCCCCCCCCCCCCCCCCCCCCCCACCCCCCCCCCCCCCCCCCCCCTCTCCCCCCGTTCGCCCGCCCCAACCCCCCCACCACCCCCCCCCCTCCATCAAAACCACACCTTCCACCCCCGCCCCCTCCCTCCACTCCACCCCCCCCCCCCCCCCACCCCCCCCCCCCCCCCCCCCTCCGTCCGCCACACTTCCCCCCCGCCCCCCCCCCCTCCCCCCCCCCCCCTCCCCCCCTCCCCTTTCCCCCCACCCCCCCCCCCTCCCACCCACCCCAAACACAACCCCCCCCCCCCTCCCCTCTTCCCCCTCCCCCTCCCCCGCCTCACACAATACACATCCCTTCGATCAGAAGTAACGGAAAAATATTTTTCATTGTTTCGTCTACCACCGGGGATGTATTATGTCGTAACGGTTTTGCCCACGAAGGGATGTAAAAAACTACCAATAGTTCTGACAATCAAGGATGTATTGTGTGAGAAAGTGCAAACCACATGGATGTATTTTGCAGTTTACTCTATGTTTTTTATTGGAGTATTAATGAATTTTAATTTTGTTGTTAATGTAAAGAAAAAATAATGTATGTCGCTTTACTGTAGTTAAAAGGTCGCCTGTAGGTCGTCGAAAAAAGAAACCTGAGGTGACAGAAAAAATGTAGGTCGCCTGGTGTCACTACTGTGGGAAGCCTTAGAGACTGAACTTATTTTAACCTTTGATAGTCGGTTGCATTCCACGCTAGTAGTTGACTTTTCTATTTTGTTATACAAATAAGTTACTGAACTTTGCGAGTTTGTTCACCTAAGTTACTGATGAGGTGGATAAGGTAAAAACTCAATCTCTTGGTTACCAGTTTTTTGGGTAACATGAATGAACACGGTTCTGATGTTTAGTAACCTGAATGTCAAACCCGTATACTCCATATCCCGTTTGCACAAAAAGAAAAGTTTAGTAACTTGGTACTTGGAAAGTTGGATAGCATATCTATCTAAAGTTAAAAGTGATATAATAAATTTTTTCAGGTTTTGCTAATAATAGCCCATAGGACTATAGTTAAACGAATGCTTTTTCTTACAATTGCTTGTAATAGAATATTTTAATGAATCAAAATTAAGTGTTGTTATGCACTCATCTTTTTCGGGATTAGTTCAACAGTTCTTACGGTTTTGCTAACAACAACATTTAGGGTTGTTGTTAGCAATTTTTTTTAATTATTTTCTAAGTATTAGTTTGATAACAATCAATTTGAAACCGATAAAGATGAGTAAGCTTGATCGGTTTTTGGTTTCAGAGGGATTTTATGATACTTTTCCTCTTCTCACAGGTATTATTTTGAAGAAAGGCATCCCTGATCATCGTCCAATTCTTCTTAAAGAATCAGTGGTTGATTATGGCCCTACTTCGTTCCGTTTCTTTCATTCCTGGTTGGATAAGGAGGGGTTCCATGACTTGGTTGTTGAAACTTGGTTGTTGAAACTTGGTTGTTGAAACTTAGAAAATGATAATATTATTGAAAGTAACAGAATGATATCTTTTAGAAAGAAGCTTCAAAACCTTAAACAAGTTATTCGGTCTTAGGTTGCTTGTAAAAGAGTGG
>BQNB010141241.1:0-17297 GCA_026074375.1 Tanacetum coccineum
TTCCTTTATCGGTTTCTAAAATGATAGCAGTTTTAGTGAACCATTAATAAATATAGAAATTTATATAAAATTTCTTCATAACTTTCCCGTTTATATAGCGTTTTCCGTTTTCGCAAAACTCTACGTTTTCCCTTAATCAATATATGTTGCAATCATTCGTTTTTCAATATTTCAAATGCCCGCGCTTTCTAGATATAATATATATGTTATTATATTTCAACTTAACAAAATAATATATATAATATTTATTTAACCATTTTAAACCACCACTAGGTATTAAACTTTTATATTTATAAAAGTTTTCACTATATATTTATTGATCTTACAATGTATTTATTTACCGATTTGTGTTAACCCAAACGCGCCCTTATTGGTTTTCTGCTCACCCAAACATAACCCTTATGTTGTTAAACCCACAACCAAACGCGGCCCTACCCGTTTATAACCAAAACCAAACGCACCCTAACGGCTGTCACGGCAGCCAAACGCACTCTAACGGCTGTTATAAATAGCAAAACAAACATCCCCTGCTGCTAAACCCAAACCAGACGCCCCTTTGTGGCTTATTACTGCCAACCCAAACACCCCTAGGATCCCCCCTAGCTGCTGCCACTATACCAAACGCACCCTAATGTAATGCCAAACGGAGCCTATCTATTGTAATCAAACCAAACGCCCCCTCCTTCGATTTATGACCAGAACCAAACACACCCCTATTTGATTTATATCAAAACAAACGCACCCTCTTCGGGTTAAGACCAAACCAAACACCCCCTAGCTATTTCTGTAAACCAAACGCTACCCCAATCTGTTGTAAACAGCCAGACGCACTCTTTGGTGTTGGCTGTTACAACCAAACGTGCCCCTTTTTGTTGGTGATGCCATCAAACCAAACGGACCCTAGCTGATACGAAACCAACCGCACCATATGTGGTTTGTTATAAAAACTACACGCACCTTAGGTGCGGTGAACAACCACCCGAATGCCCCCCCTCCTAGTGTTATGACAAATCATACGCACCCTGTACGCGATGAACCCGCTAAACAAACACACCCTTGTGGGTGTTTATAACCACCCAACACACCCGTTGCGGTGGCTGGTGGTGGCTACCGAACCCAAACCCACCCGTGGCTGGTTGCACAGTGGTGGTGGCGTGGAGTTGGTGTCGAGATGGTGGTGACAGCGAAGGGGGTGGTGGCGTCGTGGAGATAATGACGGCGGTGGGTGGATGGTTGTGGTGGCTCGTGAAGGAGAGTGAAGTAGTGGGTTGGATAGATCCGGAAATGAGGAACACATTTGATCTCCGCCGGAATACTCGCCGAAAAACTTTTCCGGCGGCGGTTGGCCGGAAAAGGTGGCGGCCGGAGGTGGCTGCCGGATGGGGAGGGAGAGAGAAGTGGGAGAGGATGAAGTTGATGTGTGTGTTTTTATTTGTTATGAATGAAAAAGATATATATGTTTTTATATATATATTAAAACTTTCATTTAAAAGTGACAAGTTTTAATAGTTGAGGGTAAAAAGTGTAACTTTTTAATATACTTTTTGATAGAAGCGGTTCGGGACTCATTTGAGCGACTTAACGGATGATTCAACGCACGAAACTTGCGCCATTGTTTTTTGAATCATTTTTCTGATAAAAATGAGTATTCACTTGATAATATTTCATAAATATTTTATAACATTTAATAAAATATTTGTTATTTATTTTGTGAACCGGTTACGCATTGTCTGAAATAAAAATGGATTTTAACTCGAATATTCGCGTCTTCAATAAACGTCACTGAATAAAATGTTAAATAATTTATTAAATATTCTCATTTAATAAAACGTGATAATTAAATGTAATTTAATTATTTTTGTGTTTCTAAAATCTTGCGGGGGCATTTCAGTCCCCTTCTGACTGTTTTCGGGTCTCGGTCAAAACTAAAAAGTTGTCAGGATTGTCATTTTACATCAAATTGCTTTAGAGTCCGAAAAATGAAAACGTGATTTAGCTGCTCGTTTTTGATAATTCAACCTAGGAATAACTTATATCTCCTTTAAAATTTCCGAAAATTCTCGGATGTTACAGTCATCAACTCTAAAGAAGTTTGATTATATTGATACACAAGGCAGATCCAAGTTAGTGATGGTTTGGGTCCCCAAAAGAAACTGATTTTCTTATCTAATGTGCAAGGCAATTCACAAATGGATTTATTGGATCAAGGAGTGCTTGATAGTGGATGCTCAAGGAACATGACAAAGAACATGTCCTATCTTACAGACTATGAAAAGATAGATGGAGGATATGTTGCTTTTGGAGGAAAGCCCAAAGGAGAGAAAATCACAGGAAAAGGTACCATTAAAACTGATAATCTAGAATTTGAAAATGTGTATTTTGTGAGAGAGTTAAAGTTTAATCTCTTTAGTGTCTCACAAATGTGTGATAAAAAGAATAGTGTTCTTTTTAATGAAAATGAATGTATTGTTTTATCTCCAAACTTTAAGTTAATGGATGAAAGTCAAGTTTTACTTAGAGTTCTTAGAAAGAACAATATGTATAGTGTTGATTTAAAGAACATAATTCCTAAAGGAGGTTTAACTTTCCTTTTTGTAAAAGCCACATCTGATGAATCTAAACTTTGGCATAGTATGTTAGGTCACTTAAATTTTAAAACCATGAATAAATTGGTTAAGGGAAATCTTGTAAGAGGTTTACCTTCCAAACTTTTTGAAAATGATCAAACATGTGTTGCTTGTTAAAAAGGAAAGCAGCACAGAGCCTCTTGTAAGTCCAAAAAGAGAACTTAATCAGTCTTCCTTTACATTTGTTGCATATGGACTTGTTTGGTCCAACATTTGTAAAAATCCTTATGAAGAAATTGCCTAATTGTCACAGATGATTACAATAGGTTTACATGAGTTTTCTTTCTAGCTACTAAGGATGAGACTAGTGGCATTTTTAAGTCCTTTATAACTGGTATAGAAAATCTAGTAGATCACAAGGTTAAGGTGATTAGATGTGATAATGAGACTGAGTTCAAAAAGCTGGGAGGAAGTAAAAATTGAGAAGGATTGGGTGTTGGCTAACCACCACACAACAAATGGTCTTCAATTCACCATGTCTAACAGACATCAAGAATTGACTAGTCCAGAAGCACTTTTGGTAAAGACTTCTCAAATCCGTTTATGGTTGACAATTTACCAAATATTTTATGGTTCTCAACTCACCTTGCTTCACAGTGAAG
Organism: Tanacetum coccineum; assembly: GCA_026074375.1. Lineage (NCBI taxonomy): Eukaryota > Viridiplantae > Streptophyta > Magnoliopsida > Asterales > Asteraceae > Tanacetum > Tanacetum coccineum. The sequence goes on from BQNB010141241.1 coordinate 3,230, forward strand.
AGTTGACTAGTCTAGGATCAAACAGTTCCTGGTAAAGACTAATCAAATCTGTTGATAGCTGATAGTTTGCTAAAAACTATATGGTTATCAGTGCACCATGTTATGGCAATGAAGCATTGACTAGTCCAAAAGCAAACGGCTTTTGGTAAATACAAATCAAATCTATTAATTAGTTGTTAGTTTACTCAAAACTATAAGGTTCTCAATTCAACTTGTTGTTTACAATGAAGAATTGGCTAATCCCAGAGCAAACGGCTACTGGTAAAGGAATATCAAATCCGTTAATGGTTGGTAGTTTGCCAAAAACTACAAAGCTAATTTAGTTAGATGTTGCTGTGTTGCTGAGAAGACATGTTGCTAATAAAGATGGATAGCTGAAGATGTCAAATTATCAAAGATCAATATCAAGATTTGACAGAATGTTTGGATACATCCTCCAAGAGTTCAAGATGCATAAACTGAAGAAACATAAAGGTTAACAAGTTAAACAATCATGTTTAGAGGAGGATTGTTGGGAATTATGCATTCCTGACTTAGTACCGCTAGTTATATTACTTAGTACCACTAGTTGTAATTAGTACTGACAGTACAAAATGTTAAGTACTGATCAGATAGTTAGTACCGTTAGTATAAAGTAGTTAGTACCGTTTATGAGATATGCATGAGATATCTTAGGAAAGGATATGCATGATCTTTATACGCGTTTTGTAAAGCCCATTAGGGTTTCCTTAGTCTATAAAAGGAACCCTAGGCATAGTTAGTAGATATAGTTCTACACAGATCATAGAGATCGAATAGTAATCATAGCTTGTAATCTGTAACCTAGGCAGATTCAAGGTTTAATATAAAAGTTCTTTTGTGATATTCAATATTGTTCTTCTTAGCATTATTGATTAGATTCCGCATAATCAATAGTGTTTACTCAGTGTTTCATTATTGTTGCTTTAGAATTATCTAAAGGAGCAAACTCTTTGCAAGCTGAAGGTTAAGATCTATTCAGTAAAACGATCCAACAAGTGGTATCAGAGCTTGTGTGGAAACTCTGAATAAGAAGAACTCAATTGTAAGATGGCAGAACAAGACATTCCTCCACCCACTATCACAGCAATGAAAATCCCTATCATCAGGAAGGGAGAATATGATATTTGGAGCATGAGAATGCGACAATATATCTGTCACACAGACCATAACCTATGGGATGTTATTGTCAATGGAGATCTAGAAGAAGAGCCTGCACCAACTGGAGAAACATCTGCTCCTCCTGCTCCTAAGACTGCCAAACAACTGGCTGCTAGAAGGAATCAGGAAAGAGTTAAATAAATGTTTGTTATAAAGTGTCATCGCTTATAAGATATAATGAAATTAGTTATATAAACGTTAAAAAAAATTACTCATTTAAAATACTTTCTCCTCTAAATACTTTTTTCTTTGTGAAAAATATGTGTACACATGCATATAACTATTAACGGGACAAATTTTAGGGCCTCTAAAAATGTTGGGCCCCTATGCGGTCGTCCACCTTGCACACCCTCAAAGACGGCCCTGATCATATTGTGTGTATATATAATAGAAGTGCATAAAATTTTGTGGCCCTCATCAAACAATGACCCTTGTGCAATCACACCTACTGCACTCCCTTAAAATGGCCATGATTATTAAAAGAATGTATTATACATAGATTAAGACATTTATTAAAATTTAATTAATATTTGGACATATTCGAGAGTTTTTAACTTTTAAAAATAATTTGCAAGAATATTATTGTATTTTTGAAATTTTATAAGGATATATGTGAAATTCTTAAATCTTAAATATAAACAAAAGGGATACGGATGTTAGTAAATTGCAAAAATTGTTCTTGTGGTTTGGCCAAATTGCATGTTTCGTCCGTATATTTCGAAAAATGCAGGCGACGTCTCCGTGGACGAAACATGCAATTTAGCCAAACCATAAAAACGATTTTTGAACCAACTGAGCTAGCTCAGTTGGCCATCAAGGGTGACATTGGGGAGGTTGTTACCACTTAATTATTATTCGAGACTGGCAGGGACTACCTTCTGAGTAAGTACTGTGAAATCGAATAACTAACTTAGTAACTGCAGGGACTACCTTCTGGGTAAGTACTGTGGAATCAAATAAGTAACGCCGTTCCAAAAAAATAACAAAGACGATTTTTGCATTTTACTCATGTATAAAATTTGATTTAAGTGTGATACTTTATTTTATTTAAATTGTTTATTGTTCTGTTAATGTGGTTTTTATTTAGAATGAAAAATGGCGCAGTTGAACGTAAACCCTGGTTACGAGGTTCGAATGTGGTTTCTGTCCGTTTGAATGTAACTAAAGGGTTAAATTTTTTTTATTAACTTAGTCTTATGTATTTAATCGTCGTAATGCGCGAGCCTTAGGGCTCGGAGGTGATGTTTGCTAGGGGAGGTCTCAAGTTCGAGTCTCACCCGAGACTTTTACCCCTTCAGGCGGAATAGGAAAGAAGTGACAGGCGGGTTTGGGTACAACATACTGTCCTCAATTGATGTCATTGCTGGACCTAAACCCTCTAACAATAACAAAACCATCTAAAAAAAAGAAAAAAAAAAAAAAAATTACTCTCTTCGAAAATTCATATGGGATAAACTAGATGGCCGGTGACGGGGCTTATTGCGTATAGAAATACAGGTACAGTAGTTAAATACAGTTTAGCGTAATCATATGAAAACCATCAGGGTCTTAAAAATGTACACTAGTTGGGACATTAGCAAAGTAGAGGTTAGTATGTTATTTGTTAGTTTTAGCATAAGTGTTAGCGATAGAACTGTAATATATTTGAACTTGCTTACAATACTAAAAGCAAACTGACAATAGTTTCATTACAAGTAGTAGCTTAGAGTCGGTTTTTTAGTTTTTATGTTCCTCCTATTCCTATAAAAGGAGGTGAGTTTTGTTCATTTTCTGTGCCAAGTTTCTGTCGATGTTTTCAGGTCTTAGTGTGGGGTTTCCGTTTTTCTTTTGATGTGTTTTTGTCCCGCGTTCTAATTGTAAATAAGTTGTTTGCATCGCTTATATAGATATATGGAGGAGTGGAGAGAATGAGACTGATTCGCAAGACAACATACTAGAAGAATGTTTCTTGGACTTGATTCAAGTATACAATAGCATTGCCGTCAAATGATGCAGCATCGCAACATGCATATTGTACCAAAGTCGTGGCGCACGCTGGTCTACACAGCCATGCGTAAGGTTATTCCCGTCTGTTGACTTTTAAAAAAAGCGACATCAAGAAAGTAATGTGGTGGATCCACTGACTTTACTAAGGTATCACCGAGACACTTACCTATCAACAAGTCTTGATCTTCACGTTGGATTCACACCATTATCGTGCTGCTGCAAAAATTTGGATTATGAGAGCAAACTTTATTCTAAAGTTTCTCAAAGAGCTTCACCTCGCTATCTTTGGCTCGGCGGTTATTCATGTACTTTGTCTGATGAGTTTTTTCAGTTGAAAACTCTAAACTCGTTGAGGTTGGAATTATAAGCCCGGAAGAGAGTCGTTCACTTCACCATAGTAGCAATCCTGCGATACAATGCACGACTCTGCGAGTTAATAGAGTATGTCTCAGGTGAACATTATGTTCATCTAAAGTAAAATATAGTCAATATTGTGCTTAATAAAAAATTAATATCTAAGCAATAAGTTACTGAAAGATAATACCGCGAGTTACCTAAGGGCTTTCAAGAAATCAAGGTAAATAACCTCTGTTATCTTCATGAGTTAAAAATATATCTAACTGGTGATTGTATTGATATTTTGGAAATTGATGATGTCCCATCTCTCTGCTCGCTTGTATATGAGACAACAATGTTAGAATGGAATAGGCCTGGATTATTTAAAATGTGCACAATAGGGAGCTTGAGAGAGTCATATTTAGATAATGTGTCCATGGATGATGCATTTTCCAATATGATCAAATCCAACTTCCCCTTTCTAGAGAGGTTGACCCTTGTAATCAGGTGGTGTAGTGTGGAGATCTTGGATATCAGATGTCTTACGTTGCGGAGGGTACAGTTTTTGCTTGACCAGGAAATCAAGGTACACGTTTATGCTCCAAATTTACTTACTTACAAGCACGCAAGCTCTGAAATCCCTAGTCTCTTGTTTACAGCCATTCCTCCCGAGCAAATTGAGCTATTTCTCACATTGGATGATATTCCCATGGATGAATCGTTCTTTCTAAAGATGAGGGAAGCACTCAAATTATCAAGCAAGTTTAACATTGTAATAAACGGCGGTTATAGACTTGGTGTTCTAGCGCCTTTCAACATTGATGATGTGAGAACAATGGTCCCGTTTCCAGCTACAAATGTTGAAGAACTTTATTTTGAAACACGTGTCAATGAAGTCTTGTGGGAGAACTCACTGCTCTTTGATGCAGTTTTTTCTATTTGCCATCCCATGTACGTAAAGGCAGATTATGAAGTACGGCTCACAGTCACTAACTACTTCTTGAAGCTAATCTTAGAGGGGGTGATGGAAATTTGTGAAATAAGAAATCCTCTCGATGGAAGATGGGTAATGCTAACAAGTTCTTCTTTAAGTTTGCTTGATAGAACTACTACTCCTTGTGGCGGGTCTATATACGAGTTTAAACTTAGTTGGCGCTTCTCATCTTCACTAGTATTGTTTGGAATTATATTCAAGTTAATTTGTCTTTCATACTTTTATTTTATATAACTGAAGTTTATGGTTTGATGTGTTCTAAGGTAGTATCTTTTACTCATTATTAATAGTTGTTTGTTGAATAAGTATATTACTACTGTGTTTTTATAGAAGAACTGGTCATTAACGGATGCATTACCAATTATTTGATTTGTGAGACATGAGCGAGAAAAATGTTCTTGGGTAGAGATGAAATTGTTTGTCTTCACAAAAACTAGAAAAAATTTGAACTTGATATTGTGCTTTGATCAGTAAAAAGGAAGTATAATTATCCAACTGAAGTGAAAATACACAGAAAATAACAATGTACTATTTTGTTTTACTTATGAGTTACGAGTAACTATACCTTTGAGCTTAATTTCTTTGACGATCTGATCGAGTTGGTTGTTAATTATCGACAAACATGAAGTAATTTAACATGTTATGGAGATACTATTGCATCCATGAGGAATAATTGGTTGCGTATGTTCTGCTAGTGCAATCAAGTTGGTTGGTAGCAAAAGACGCGTACACACATAATATTCGGTTTTGCATCTTTTCTTTGTCTTTGGGATTGTTATACTTAACATATCTATTTGTAACTGGAAAATATCATGCACTGGAGTAAAGAGCATTACTTAACCTTGGTTAGTCCTAGAGGACATGTGCAGTTGCATAAGTTAAAAGCACCCTTTTTGGTACCATCTGCATTCCATACAATGTTCGTGGACATGTGCTAAAAAGAACACAACGACACATTTTCTTGCCACTCGTCGTCGTTCTTTATATCTATCATTTGATACATATATCGAATGTCATGACTTGGATTAATGATATAAACTAGCAGTCTTATAAGTGTTTAAGTATCATCATATCATTGCTCCTTTCTCGTTTATACTTGATGACCCACAAATGTACTGGATGCAAACACAACTTTCCTCAATATCTTTTTGGTCAAGTTCAAAGTGAGTTCGATATTTCAAAGACAAATGTTAGTGTCGCCATCGTTTACCAGGGTAAACATTACACAAATCTTTCATAATCTTAAGATACAATTTTTTTTTTTCAGAAAAGCAAATTCACTATTTTTTATACAAAACATGTTTTTTCTTTTCTACTGTAGTTGGCTAATGTCGTTTTCATCAATAGATGCCTATCATTTATCTAATAAAAGTCAATAAGAGCACTCGGTACAACCCGTTGACGGGTGTTTTTTTGGACCTAGGGCGGCGCCAAACTGCACCGGCTAAGGCGCCGTGGCTCACCGTTGTTGGAATATGATAGTTGGATTCGCATGTTATGCAACTAGAAGTACGTGAGTGCACACACGTTAAGACACGAAGAGTACGTTTATTAAACATTTAATATATATATATATATATATATATATATACAAGTTATATTTATTATTAAAGGTTTAATATACTTCATGAAATGATTTTAAATAACCGTTAGTTATCGTTATGATTTTATAACTAACTTAACGACTATTTAAATGTGAACCGAATGGACTAAAATTGACAAAACCCGAACCTTGTGGGTGTCACTTGTTGACCGGCCCATATAGCTTCTAGAAGGGGGTTTTAGAATCAATTTAGGAGATAAGGGATGTGAGTTATATTGTGATAAGGAATTGAGGGTATCCCAGTTTATCTAAAACTAGGGTTAGGTGCCTATATAAACACCCACCCCTAGCCTCATAATTGAGTCACTCGTCCTACTTTAAAATCATCTCTAACCGAAACCTTTTTTGGTTTTCGTTTCTCTTCCTACACACAAAACATATGACGATATATACACCCACATATGAAAATCCTTAAATCCTATTCGTAGGTCAACATTGGTAGGCACGCATGTTTCTGTTCGTCACATACATGCATTGCATGATTATTTTATGATTGTCCCTTATGTTTTATCATGTGATCGGATCTTAAATTTTTTAGGGTTCGATCATGTTTAATCAAGAACACCAAACCCTAGTTTGTTTGTGGTGTTTGTTCGTGAAGTAAAGACTAGCATCTTGGCGTATTTGTTTGACGTGTTGTGTGAGCAACCGTAGAGGTGGTAACTTAATCACTAAGATTCAAGATCAAGATTCTTGTTTATTGACTATTGTCATTAAACATAACGGTTAGTGTTTTTTAGCTTATTTGTGTGTTAATCTTTAATATCAAACTAGATCTATTTCGCAGCGTACTCGTAGTAACTGGTTTACTAGTTGTTAAATCCCAACAGTGGCTATCAGAGTCAAACTCGTTGGTGTTTATGGGTTCACACACTATAAACACACGCTGATTCGTTGGTGAACTTTTATTTGTTGTTTTAATTGAAAATTATGGTAACAATATGCAATTCTTGCCATAAAGAATAAATAAAAACCTAGAATCTTGGTATTATTACTAGTTAATATAGATTGAAATAGAATAGATTTATAATTAAAAGTTAATTAAGTTTTATTATTCTTTTCTTTTCCTCGGCTTATGACTCACGACAATCTTTATTATATGATGGATGTGGCGATCTAGGTACTTTAGCAGAAAACCTAGTGAGAGTCTTTTGGTTCTTCGTTTGGGGAAGATTCTTATGAGAACTCGAGGCATTATGTGATTTACTGTTTTCTATATAGCGTTTGTCTTTACATCATCCCCTCTTTCCGTTTGTTTATTTGCTTATAAGTGATATTCCATGAGACTGGTTAATATATGCAAAAGACTTATTGAAACTCTAAAACAGACTAATACTTAAAGAGAAACTTGTTTTATTTAAACTGTCGATTCTTGAGAGTTTATGTGTCATATGGGTGTGGTTATCTATAATGGTGCGCTTAGAAATGTGACTTCCCACGACGAACTTACTCAAATCTTTGTTTAAATTTGTCTGTTAAATTACTCACATAATTATTAACTCCTAGTGATCTGTTATGTGTTATTTGTAAAACTTGTTTTTGGACAAATAAAAATGGACATTAAACTATGAAACTTGTTTTCTTGAAAATTTAAAGTTTTTATGCATTTATCATATGATGAATCGCTATTGTACCATGGCTTAATTAACCATGGCTTTAGTGTACTTTTAGGGTTAAATTGTTCTGTAATGTTTCCCGCGCCATTACATGCTTTGGCATTTAAGGCAAATTATTAGAAGAACTTGTGTCTTCGGACACATGCAGAAGTACAATAAAGGGTTGGGTCAATTTTTAATGTTTTCTCGCGATTCTTGCTCATCTATAACTAAAAGTTAACAAAATTATTTTTTTATTAGTGATACAAAGATGTTTTGCATGCTTCTTTGTACATGTTTTTATAAACTTATGTGTATACCCCTATGTAAAATTTTAAGTCTATCTCAGCCAAACTAAGAACACGTGCACTTGGATTGACCTGTCTGGTCAGACCTCAGGGCATTTCCAACCCATGGCAAAAAAATATTATAGGTCAGATCTATGTTAATTCTTGCAAGTTCTTTTTTGGTGGACTTAAATCGAGTTACCTAGTCAGACCTCGGACCCGAGGCATAAGATGAGACAAAACATGTACATGACATTACTATATGAGTTACTAAAGTCATGTGTCTCATAAAACTAAGAGTTGCATTTTCAATGCAATTAATGCACGCCACTTACCTCTTGCCCTACTTGTTTACACGCTGGTCAGACCTTCTGTAATAAGTGGGAGGTCAAGTTAGATCTTAGTCTTATTAGTAATTAATTGGGTAGTTAATTCTTTTAAGAATTTACTTATCGAAAATACTTAAATTGAACTTTCTATGTTCTGATTAATTATGTTGTTGCAACATAATTCGTAAACAAAAGTTTGTTTTCTTAAAAAGACAAACATAGTCTCTTTTCCTGGTAAAAAGAGTGAGACTTCTATCTCTTCTCCTTGGTTGACAAAACTAAGATAGGATTACAACTGAAATCTTCTCATTATATTTAAACTCACTTACAATATTTCATTTCCCTTTTTCGGTTATGAAATAATTGAAAGATAAAATATTTTGTGTAACTTTGAAATCTTTAAAAGATAAAATATTTTGTGTAACTAGAGAACATTTTGTCTATAGCTACTAAAATAATGAAATCTTGCACTTGTCACGATGTATGAGTTAAACCGCAACGAGTAAAGAAATTACTAGCAGGTCTTCTAGGTATTTTTCTTAGACTCGATTCATTCCTTATAGTGCTAAACACCCTTGTGGCTAGGCAAACCGATTAAGGAGGAATTGCATGCTAAAAGTTCAAGTTAATGAAAGCATTGATGGCTAGTCCCTCATCTACATAAGTAGAATTTCATATACTTTGTTTAATATCTAAGTACATTGCTACTTGTAGGCATTTTAAGAGAGTAGGAAAGTAAATAAATCGCTATTTGCTTTATACTGGTGATGTAACACTTACAATGTTGACAAAACCAGTAGGGGCTTTGCGTTTTACTACTAAAAAGACATCCATGTTAGGTTGTCAAATTCAGTGGGAGCTACAAGATTTATTTCCTTGTTAGTTGCCCATATTATTTCTAGCTTGCTTTAAAATAATTCATTACTTTCCGAATATGAATGACCATGGTTTTAAGGAAAATTGCATTTTATTTTATAAGATAACATGTTGCCTTTCTGATGTTGCTTTCTGAAACGTTATTTATAGAATAATAATCCACACTTCCTTTATTAAACGTTATGGTTTAAAATCTACTTGTAATATCTATGACACTATCATATTGTTTACACAATCAAACGCTTGTCGTATTGTTTGTCTGCTTTTAATAATGTTGTACCGTACACAAGTGAGAAAAATCTTAAGTGTGTGCAAGGAACAACATATAACAATATGATTATTGGTTTCTCTTGACTACAAGGAAATCTAATAAATCTACTAGGACTTAAACACACAATATGTTTGTTGCCCTATTACATTTAAATGTCAAGATATAATATAAATCTACTTCAACTCATTGACTATATGTTTTAGTCAAAATAATTATGGTAAATTATATAATTATAATTATGAAGTATAGAGTTTGCGTTCATAACTACTTTAGTTACTACAATTATGTTTTCTGGTTAAGACATGATTATAAAGTCCTTGAATTTATCTATGACTCATAACATAAAGTAAGTAGTAAAATTGTTATGTCTTCTTGTTAACACATAAACATGAGGTCCTTGAATTATTCAAAGACTTGTAATGTATACTTGACATGTTTTGTTTTCTTGAAACACATGAACATAGAGTTATTGTATTATTCAAAGAAATATAAGCTATAACATGCACTTGGTTTTAAAATACTTTGTATTTAATTTGGCTCGACCCAATTGACAAGTATTTGATCCAAAGAGAATTAAGTTATCTAAGAAATTCTGATGTAGTCTCACAATTCTAATACTCATAGAATACCCCATTATTATGGTATGTCTAATGTGTTGAAACAAACTATATCTATATTGTTTGATTTATGATAACTTTAATTGCTCTACCTCCAAAATCTATTAAGGTTAGAAATTTGCGTGTGTCATGGATACACTCAATATAGCTCCAACCTAGAAGGTATTCAAGACATTATCTATTTTTCGATTGGGATGAATCCCATTATGCCTTGATTAAAGTTCTGAAATTTGTTAATATTTATGAAGCATATTATTGACAAGCTAGAGATGAGAACTGTAAAATGTATTTTGTTGTCCCTTTTAAGAATAATTTATTGTTGCTTAAATACTTAGTATTTAAAGAATTATCTCTACTTACAAAAGTAAGTGGGAGCATCTAAAATCTTAAAGATATTCAAGAACAAAATACATAACCTTCTGAATTCACTTGCTGATGTCATACTAAGGTTAAACATGTAAATGACGAACCAAAGTATAATGTAACTCTCATTCATAAATCCGCAAGGATGCCTCATTAATGGAATGATATTTTAATATCAATGCTGAGGAACATAAGTTAGAGGGTCATAGCAAACCTACTAACTAATAAGATGAATTATCACATCTTGAATCTGATAAATGTCTTAGAAGTATGAATGAAAAGATGTAGTTCTTAACAAACAATCAATGTTTTGTGCTTGATTGATCTCCTTCACCAAACAGTTTAAACTGTGGCGTTAAAATGTGGTTTTAGTAGGAAAGGACTCATAAGGACAAAATTGTATACATATTAATGCCTGACTGATGATAAAAGTTTTTAATCTTACTCAAGCAATTGACTATGATTAAATCTTTTTTTCTACACGCATTAATTACATAAAGATAACTAATTATCATACATGTTTTCTTGAATCTGAAATATGGAAAATTAAGATTCATAACTCTTTCCTTAATGATTACCTTTGCGGAGACGGTACGTAATCAAAGAGGGTTATGCCTCTATATTTGAAATATGGCAATTAAGTTTTATAACTCTTTCCTTAATGATTACCTTTGCGAGGACGGTGTGTAATCAAAAAGGGTTATGAGTTTAAAATAATCTTTATAACGCATACAAGGTAAGAGAATCCAAATGTGGATTAGATCATGCATCTAGGAACTGAAATCTTAAGTTTAATTACAATATGATTTTTGATTAAATTAAGATAACTCCTGAGTATATCTGACATCAAGTGGGAGCACTATGTTTTTTCCTTAAAATTCATATGTTGTGTAACATATTGAAAGCATCATTCCATCAAAGCTAGGTGTTAATCCTTAAGATTGAAATGAAACTTTACTTGTGAATTTAGGAAATAAAACAAAAGACCTTGAAATAAATGTTTATTAAATAAACATATGCGGTGATTAAGTCTAACACAATGCAATATATCATTGTAGCAAGTCTTAAATGGTATATTTCACTTGAGTCTGGTTGTTACTTTTGCACAAGAGCAAGATGAGCTAACAACAACAGTATCTAATTGAGAGTGTTTAGAAGACTGTTAAAACAAACGTTTACGAATTATAAGGCATATACATTAAAGAATAAGAATACTTTACATTTTAAGAAACTGTAATGATGACTGTCAGTATGTCGTTGACTTCTAATACCTTAAAAAAGGTATTATGACATCTCCATACTATGACACTTGCAATAGTATGCACATGTGAGATAAGACACTCATCATATCATTCAAATCTTTCATAATTTATGAATTAGAAATAAGTATTCGGAAAGTTTACTCAGATGACTTTTTAGTTTTCTTGAAAGAAAAAGTTGAGAATGTTGGAAACATTAGACTTCAACTTACTAATTAGTCTTATGCATATCTGTTTTTTAGTATTTGGATAATTGGAATTGTAAGACAATTTTTACTTTCTGATGAATGAAGATACGTGGTATTTGTTATTCATACATATAATAATTGTTCTCCTATATTTGCATGTTTAATCCTTGAATAATTTTATTATTCTAAATATGTCCATTGTCGGTTAACAATACTGGAATATTGTTACATTAAGACAAATGTGAGTGTTGGTTGGTTAATAAAATGATACATGGAGTGTTCCCACCAAACTCACATGATATACACAAAGGGATGCATATTGGAGCGCCACCAAACCTTCGAATATTTACTTGGATCTTGTCATGGATTAAGATATCAAAAAGATGGTTAACATAACCTAATACCTTAGACCTGAATACAAACAAGTTTCTAATGGTTGATATCAGCTTTTTGATTATAAGTCAACGCTAATGGTGTAGTCAAATTTTATATACGAATTGTAATAACATCACTGATAAGAATTCTTTCCAATACTTCTCAACCAGATAAATATAAGGAAAAAATCTCGCAAGAAAAACACAATTTTGTATATTTTTTTATCAACGGGTAAGTACTTTTCCTCGGGAGTCGTGTCCCATACCTAAATCGTGAATTGAAAATTAGGAATAATTCGATTCGAGTTAGAATATAAAGGATTTTTTTAATTATTGATTACCACTACAAAATAAAACTAGTCACAAAACTAAAAACAATGAAATAGCCGACGAAAATTTAAATGCACAAAACGTAAAAATGCAAGCTAAAAATAGAAATTTAAAATCAAAAGGCAACAATTTTAACAAATTTTATATCATATCACAAATTTAAAATGAAAATTTTAGGAAAAAGAATTGGAATTTTTTTAACTATTTTTGAATTTTTTATGATTTTTCTAAGATTTAATGAATTAACAAAAAATAAACTTTTTCTAAAAATTAACACTAAAATTTTTCTTTTATTTTTCAAAAATACTAGATTTAAAAAGAAAATTATTGCAAAAAGAATTTTAATTTTTCAACTCTTTTTCTATTTTTTATGAATTTTCTAAGTAAAAGGAATTAACTAAATTCTATTTTAATTTCTAAAAAATACAAATCAAATGATAAAAATATAGAAAAATGGTTTTAAGATGCTACAAGAGTGCAGAAATCAAATAGGACAAAAAGCCCCAATTTTTAAAAGCTAATTGACACCTAATTTGTTCAATTAAACTAAAAAACCTAATTTTAATAAAAATAAAAACTAAAATTTAAAACTATTTTATTTTTCTAAGAAAAACAGGGTAGAAAGTGAAAGAAAGGAAAGAGAAGGGTAGGCGGGCGAAATAAGGAAAATTTACACTACTATGTAAACGGGTAACCTTGAACTATCAACTAATTACGAAATAGACCCTACGATTTCAGCTTATTTTTGGCTTATTAAAAAGTGAGATTCAGAAAAAACTTAAAACTACAAACTTATAGACTAGCTTATTCTCTACAACATTAACAAAAGGACTTTCAACTTTTAACCACAGAATAAGCTAGAAAATAAGCATTTTGGTTTCTGTCACAGAAACTAAGTGTTTAACAAGTATTTTGGATTTTAGCTTATTTAGAGCTTATTACTTGATGAAAGTTGAAACTAAAAGATGCTAATTATGACTTAAGATGTATACTAGAGGTAACTAAACAAACATTAGCTAGGTGTTAACAGGTTTAGGAAGAAATTTAAAATTGAAAAGAGCTAGTTTCTGCTGATGCAATGGGCTACTGATGCATTTGGCAAGGCACTAACTTGTAAGCTCAACTTTGAGGTTCTAACTCTCTAAATCAACTCACAAGGTGCTACTAAACTTATATTTGCCATAATGAAAAAAACTACTAAGCTTTAAACCTCCAAAAGTTGAAACCTCTAAACCACTAAAAGCTGCCCTGGTGCTAAGCCTACTTTTTTAAGCTCTAAACCCTTGAATTCCTCTAACTAACCTTAAAAAGTTGTTCTAAACTTAGTAAAATAACCAAACTCAGCTTAAGGAAAGAATTTGGCAATCTAAGGTTGACTTTAGGAGTCAAATTTAGCCTAATCCAAACACTCCTTTAAGGAATTCTGTCAAAGCTAAGAGAGCTTAAAACTTGTTTTAAAATCTAACTCAGCTAAAAACTTT
>BQNB010141244.1:3734-17297 GCA_026074375.1 Tanacetum coccineum
TTATCTGTTTTTCTTTACGTTCATTTACTTGTTAATTATTCGATCTACGCTATTAAAAGTATGCAGGTTTCCCAACAGTTAAGCACGAGGAGCGTTAATTAAAGTTATGTCTGGTAATGTTTTGAATATGATTTTATACTTTTTCAAAATGTTACATTTTAGACCCTGGGGTTTGGAAAATTGTAAGTAGACCCCTGGGGTTTAGAAAATTGCAAGTAGACCCCTAGGGTTTGCATTTTTACGACTTTGGTCCTTCAACTTTTATTGATATACCAAGTAAACCTTGTACTTTGAAAAAAGGCATAATAGACCCCTATAGTTATAACTTTGTTAAAATGACACTTTTAGTCCTTTTAGTTATAAGTTTCTGAAATTTACAATATATACCCCTTGCATGGATTATAATTACAAAACATGTCCAAATTGCCATGCAAGCTTAATTTAACATTTCAATAGTCATTTATAAGTTATAATAAACTAAAATATGAAGATTTAACACAACATAAGTTTAATTTAACGATTCGTTAAGCTAAAAGGTAAAACGGGTCAAATTAGGGTTTTAAAATGAAAACGCGTGGGTTTTAAGGTCAAATTCACTTATAACTTATAAAAGTACTTATTTTAACATTATATAAGCTTATTAGGATAGATTATAATAATAGTTTACAAGTTTAGCTCATAATTTAAGTAAAAACATGAAATTAGGGTTTCTGGTGTACGGTTTTGGATCTAAAAGGCATAACACTTAGGTTTTTGAGTTCAAAGCTTTATATTATGATTTTAGCAAGATTATATGAAAATTATGACGTTATGAAAGCAGAACATAAGCTTAGAGAACCTAGTTTGAGCTTATAGCTTGGAAACGGGTCAGAATCGCGACTTTCGGCTTCGTACGGCTAGAGTAATGACTTCCGGGCTTCGTTTCTTGGTTTATTTTGATTCCTTTCTATTCTTGATACTTCTTAAGATCTATTAGAATTCATATTGAGCAAGGAGTTGCTACTATGAAGGGTTATAGAGGAGGAAGTGGGGCATGAAGAAAAATGAACACACAAAGTCCCTATTTATACCCATTTTCAAGAGTGGTGAGTAATCAAGGCTTATGATCTGTTCTTGACACATAGTAGACCTAGTATGGGATGTGTCTAAGCTAGAAAAGCAATGGTGGAGGTCTAGAAAACTAGGTTGAATGATGTGGCTTCCTTTCTTGCTGCCGCGGCTGAAGAGAAGAAAAAGAGAGGCCATGTGCTCTCATATTTGACCATAGAGGAGTCAAATCTGCTTAGTAAGCTGCTACTATGAATCTAGAAGGGTTCTTGGGTGGTCATTTGCACATGGTATCATTTTAAATGGGTCAAAATGAATATGGAAGTAGTCCGAGTCATTTTTGGGCTTGACGTGGTGTTCAAGGGTTTTTCCAATATACATTGTGTTTATAATGATTAAGTATAGATGAAATAGGTTGTTAAGGTCTGGTATTAAAGTAATTAGCAAAGATTAGCAATTGGTTTGGGTTAAAACGGATTAGAATTGAAGAAACGAGGTCACGGTTTTAAATAGGGCTCGTTTAGGGTTTTCTTGACTTTCTTGGCTTATAATTTCCATACTCTTGACTCTTGTTTAGGATTGATGGAATACAAATCCTAGGGCTTCATAAAAATGTATTATCAATGACAGTTTGGTCATTGGTTTAAGTTAAAATGGGTTGAAAATTGAGACACGGTCAAAGTTCATAATTAGGGTTTTCTGATTCGCTTAAGGTTTTCTAAGGCTTCCTGATTTCTTGCACATTGCCAAGTTAATGATAGATAATGATGTTAAACTCATTTATGAGTTTGTAATGGCCCTTGGTTGGTTAGTTGGATTGAATGGTTTAAAACAGTAAACGGGTTAACTGAACAAGTAGGTACACTTTAGGGTTTCTAGGATTTGTTTTACGTACAAGTGAAGTAAATGATGAAGTAATGATGAATAATGATTAAATGGATTGATATGATTGTAAAATAAGCTTTTACAACTTATTTGAGTGTTGGTTTACAATGGATAAAAACAAAGAAACGAGTCATGGTTTAGAAACTAGCTCGGTTTTAGGGTTTAGGGTTTTGAATTAGGGTTTTGAGTGTAAAAAGATGTATGAAAGTTTATGAATAGAATAATTAGGGTTTACATATTTTATATTGAGTGTAGTAGCTTGCACACAAGTGATGGTGAAGAAATTAGAATGAAAATGGAGGTAAAATGGCTATTTTAGAGATCATGCTTAATGACTTGTACATTAAGCTTTTAGAGACTTGTACTTTGAATTAAAGAGATTTTATATTTCAAATGAGATGTTATATTGCATGTACATATGCTTTAGTAGCTTGTGCATTCACTTTAGATGTTAATCTTCCACAAAATTAGGGTTTAGAGATACCCGATAATGGTTTAAAGCCTGTTTTGATATAATATTGTAATTGATACCTCATATGAGTAATGTACTTTGTAATAATGATATTGTGATATTGACTTAATATATTATGATGATTGCTTGACATATATGAAGACAGAATGGCCATAGATAGGTTGCGTGAGCTTGTCTACTTTAGTTATGCAAGTTACATGACATACTGAGATATTGACAATGCAAGTAATGTAATAAAGCGAAAAAATTTCCCCGTATAATTGTGATAATAGTAAAATAGGTTTTGCATTTGATGAAAATTCTTGGGTTGTTATACCATGATAGTGCAAGTGGGCCGGGTCGGTCCACACTATACGTCATCATGTCCCCCCAGTCTTGTAGACGTTGCCGTGGTCGGGACCGAGGTACGTTTGCTAGACTAGAAATTTCTAAAACAATCTGAAAAGTCAAAAAACTGAGAAACTTGTATGTGGGACCCAACAGCGCAAAAACTGGACACATGAACCGAGACTGGCGAAAACGGCTAAGCGATGGGACAGGTGGCCCCAAACTGCTTCATCAGCCCCCCCCCTAATCCTTAACAGTCCAAATAGTTAATGGGAAACACGTGGCTAGCATCCAATTAGGCACGAATACCGATGATATATTATAAATAGGACCAAAGAAAACTGTTCATGGTCACCCAATCTTTAAATCAAAACTGCCATTTTACACATATAGCCGCCCACGTTATACCTTTCCGCGAGATTTCATCATGTCAGGTTATTACACAGCGCCCTTTTATAAAACTGGTTAAAAATGGGTAGGGATACCATAACACTTGAGACCGCCATATCAACTATCTCCCAGGAATATCTACTGGAGTTTACCTCTGAGTACGGCATATCGGAGGACCTGCATCCGGAATTTCCTGGTCAAGAAGACAGGATCGTGGATTTTTCGGGGGGCAAGGTTGGTGTATACACCAAGTTCTTCGAATTTACCAAATATTGTATCCCCATATCTTAATTCCTCTTCGATATCCTTGGTTATTATCAAATTCATTTGTACAATTGTCAGTCATAGGCGCCTCGAAAGTAAGCCATTTCAAAATCCATTGTCGCGTTCTAAACATAATTCTGACTGTCAACTTGTTTCGCATGTTTTACATTCCGTCGTTTAATTCCGGGTGGATGTCCTTCAGCAAACGTCCAGGAAAAAACAACCCCCAATGCTATGCAAAGCCCTTAGATTCTTTGAAAAACTGGAACAACCATTTCTTTTGGGTGGACGAGAGAGTATTTCCTACCCCCGTAGACTAGCGTGTAAGCGCTCCAAAAGATGCGAAGCCAAAAGAGGGCTCATATTCCGCATGAGACGTAGCTAGAATGGACACACGTCGTACCCCCATCCAAAAACAGCTAGAGGCCCTGCTATGCTTAGTAGTACTGAGCCGAAGATACTTCGTGGGAGACGATGTGTATCCCATCTTCCTATATGACGATGGCCGAGGTGGGTGTTTTACATAGTTTCCTTAATTTGATTATAAATATATGCTAATCAATTCGCGTTTGATTGCAGAGATGGATTTGTTCAACTTGATTAGCACCCACAATCCAGCCTTACTTGTAATATGGAAGAGCCGGCCGCAGTAACAGAATCTTCCGAGACACCGCCTGCTATTCAAAAGTCACCACTGGACTTCGTAAACGAGAACCCATCCCAAGAAATTACTGAAGGCGATGGGACCGAAGATCAAGTTCATGAGACGGTAATCCCAGAAATCGCTCCACCCCAAAATGCACCGACCACAAAAGTCGCTCCAATCATAATCCTAGAGGAGGAAAATGCCACGGATGTACCCCTGGTAAACAAAAGGCGCCGCAAGAGGGTTAACGACGGGACCAATGCAGATGCACCTCCGAAAGTGTTGAGGAGAGATTTTGATGCCTCCCGCCCAACACAGAGTACTCTTGGAAGAAAATCTACTGCTGCAACGAATTTGGAGGCGGGCTCCAGCTTGGCCACGCTTGCGTCGCAGGAGGGCCGTGATGGTACGATTAATCCGGACCCGTTATCCTACGCCAAGCCACAGCCAGCCCCTGAGCAAGAGATCGCGCAGTAAGTGATTTGGTTCATGATTTCTTTTATTTGGCCTTGGTTTCTTCTCTTTGTCATGCAAAAAAAAATATTTGTTCCTTGTATTCTTAATCCAGGTCTTCTAAGGAAGCCGCCATTGCAGGGGATCCAGGAAACATATATCAACACGAGTGGGGAGTTACCAACGGCTGCCGTCTGGACACCTCGAAGGCGTGTCAGGACCTGGTGGACCACCTAGCACCGCCCGAGTACTTTACAGAACTGCGCCACTTGCCCAACGAGGATTTTCTGAGCCAGTATAACATAAATTTGGCGCAGCAAGTGGCAATGGGCTCGCAGCTATCGTTGAGGTTTGAACAGGAGGCCCGTTTGTTAAAGAAATCTGTAGCACAAGTGGCCCGACGGGATCAGAGGATCCAGGCTATGGAGAGTGAGAAAAGGAACTTAGAGGCGTTGCTGGAAGCTGAAGCTGATATGAAAAAAGCCACGAAAGCCAAGAATGCAGAGCTTGTTAAGGAGTTGGAAGGCCTCCGCACTCAGTTCACAGACCTCCAAGTAAGCAATGAGCAACTATCGCAGCAGGTATCCACTCTTCAGGGACAAGTGTTAGGAGAAGAGAAAATAATGGCTTCGATTGAAGAATTTAAGAAGTACGAGGATAACCGGGTAAGCTCACGGTACACGGAAATGGATGCGCATCTAGATGCAATGAGCATAGACTTCAATGAGGAGTTGTACCCTCATATGCTCACTGCGATCGCAGGTCACTGATAGGTTGTTGGTCACGGCCTACGCCTAGTTGTAATGAAATGTGCTGAATCGTTAGAGCTAAGGCAGGCATTTACTAATGTCGTAACCACATGGATCACCAAAGGTATGAGTGAGTGGCTAGAGTATGGTGTAAAACAGGGAGGGGCTAAGCTTGACTTAGCGGTGATCGAAGCATACGATCCTGAGGCTGACATCAAATACGTCATGGCCCTCCATGCGTTGAAAGATCTAAAGTACCCCTTGGTCGACCAGCTGGAGAAATTGCGGGACGCCCCACTAGATTTGATTATGGCGTCCTTATACTTGGAGAGTGATACTGGTGAAGACACACTACAATGGATTCGTGACCTGCGACCCAGCTCCTCCCAGCTCAAAATACTTGTGTACCCGGAGGTACGCGATCCTAAGGATCCCTAGGCCTTCACGGAAGAAATATTGCTGGAAGATGTCATTGCAGCGAATGTAAGCCGCGCCGAGAAGAAGAAGAAATGCAGGGTTGTATGCCGCACCCACGGTGTGGGTTCTGCGCATCATGCCAGGTCCAATGGTGTCCCTGTATCAGTTCTGACCGTGGTACCTCAGGGGCTTGCTATCCTTCTTGAAGATGCTGCTACCCAAACGGATGTACTTGAGGATGAAGCATCTCCCAAGCTAATTAGATCCAAGTCTTTACCAGCATTGTATAATTTAGACTGGCCATAGTACCGCTTGTGGTACTTAGACAATAGTTTACTTGTAATATTTTGCACGGATGTCCGTGAAGAACAATGTTTATAATGCATTATTTACTAGTTTGATTTGCGCTTTTAGCGGCTTATATGCTCTGTGAGAGTCTTTCCATATGTATCTAACGTCTTAGGCACACGTAGCATAAGGATACAGAATCCGTAGCCGTTAGGGTTGCAACCCTCTTATACGGCAAGCAATTATTAGGGTACTCATCCTATAAACATCCGGAGATAATCGCAATATTGTACATGCATTCACGGAATGACAAATAAAAATAAATAGGGAAGGGGAAAATTAACTTAGGAATTTTTTAAAGTGAAAAAGTTGTATGGTTAGCTAGACCCTGCGGAGTTTTTATTAATACCATAAGAACAAAAAGTTAAAAGATACATGGATTACTTTTATTAGGGGTCCTAATGAAAACAAGGGTTCGTTCATGCATGGGCTGCTGTCTAGAGGTAACATTTCTTCAGATTCTTGAGGCTCATTTCTTCAGATTAGAGGTGTTCAATGTCCGCCGAAGGTCCGCGCCTTCCATGCACGCACAGCAAGCAATATGCTCCGTCCCCAAGTGCTTCGTTGGACCTCCGTAAGGTCCTTCCACTTTGATCTGAGTTTACCGTCCAGTTTATCAGCATGTCTGGCATTGTTACTTACGGTAGAAGAAATCTCCTGGCCTGAACTAACGCCCTGGACTCTAGCGTGTATACATACTTTATTCATCTTCTTTTTTCCTTGGCTTCTTGTATCGCTACGCGGTTCGCTCCTTTCTTCAAGTATATCCGAATTCTAGCCGTAGTCATCATTCATTTTGCACGACGTACACAGCCGTGGTGCGGAATGTTGGCAATTCCGACTTCCGAGAGGTATGACTACACTCTTACACCGTAGGTCAAAGATAAAGGGGTATCCTCATGACTTGACTTAATCATCATACGGTGGGCCCAAAGGACATGGGCCAATTCATCTACCCAGTTCTTGTTACCTTCGCCCAGGCGGGCCTTGATTCCTTCACCCAAGCTCCGGTTTGCCCTTTCCACTAGTCCATTGGATTGCGGATGCTTCACTGAGGCGAAGCGTTATGTGATGTTCAACTTGTCGCACCAATCCTTAAAGGGGTTGTCGCGAAACTGTTTACCGTTATCTGAGACTATTTCTCCTAGGAGCCCGAAACGGCATACTATGTTGTCTCACACGAACCTTTTCACTTGATTACCCGTGATTGTCGCCACGGCTTTCGCCTATATCCACTTTGTGAAATAGTCCATCGCAACTATTAAAAACTTGACTTTCCCTGGTCCCTCCAGAAAAGGTCCAGCGATGTCAATTCCCCACTTGTAAAATGGCCACGGAGCCACAATGGGAGTCAGCGGCTGTTGGGGGTTTCTTGGCACGGGTCGGTGTACTTGACAATCATTACATTTTCGTATCATATCCCGTGCATCTCGATACATGGTCGGCCAGTAGTATCCCAGTCGCATGGATTTTGCAACCACGGACCGTGGTCCTGCGTGCATACTGCACGACCCCTCATGAACTTCCCGGATCACATAATCTGCTTGTAGTGGTCCGACACACCTTAGCCACGGCCTTCGAAACGACCGCCTATAAAGTACTCCTTCCAACAATTCGTACTGTCTCGCTTTGATGCGGAGTTTACTTACCTCCTTTCGATCATCGGGAAGGGTTTCATTTTTAAGATATTTTACTATCGGTTTCATCCATGTCGGTCCATCTTCCTCTACTACCGTCACCACTACCTTCTCTTGTATGGATTTCTCCTTGAGTATTTCGACCAAGACCTTTTTTGATAGGTGCGCAAAGCTGGTTGACGCAATTTTGCTCAGGGCATCCAATTTCTTGTTTTAACTTATTGGGACTTGGCTTATCGAAAAGTTGGCGAAGCCACCGATCAGGCCTTTTACTTTGGCAAGGTACTTGACCATGTTTTCTTCTTTGGCGACGTACGTCCCTAGGACTTGGTTTGCCACTAGTTTGGAATCGACGCTGACGTGTACATTGCGTACTCCTATTTGTGCTGCTACTCGGAGGCTAGCTATTAGCGCTTCATGCTCTGCCTCATTGTTAGAGGCGGTAAACTGGAACCGTAGGGCGTAGGTAAACTCTGTTCCCTCTGGGCTTGTCAGTATCAAGCCAGCGCTTGACCCATCTACACATGATGACCCGTCCGTGGATAGTGTCCATGGTTCTTGTAGGCCTACGGCCACTGATACATCTGGCATTGCGTCATCCAGCTTCTCGGTAAGGAAATCCGCTAGTATCTGCCTTTTTACAAACGTCTTTGGTTTATGCGTGATATTATGTTCTCCCAACATGACGCTTCATTTTTGCAAACGCCCAGCTGCATCAGGGCGGGATATTATCTGTTTGATGGGTTGATCCGTGATGACTGCGATGGGGTGCGCTTGGAAGTATCTTTGCAATCTCTTGGATGCGAAGACCAGCGCTAGGACTAGCTTTTCCATTGGCTCATAGTTTAGTTATGAGCCTTGCAATGCGTGACTTACAAAGTAGACTGGCGTCTGGACCGTGTCTTGTTCAGTTAGCAGGACTGCGCTGATATCCCCATGGGAAGCGGACAGGTATATGATCAGTTCCTCCTTTGGTTTTGGCGCCACCAGTAAGGGTAACTCCGACAGGTACTGCTTCAATTACTTGAAGGCTTGCTCTGCCTCCTGCGTCCAACGAAAATCACTCTTCTTAATTCACTTTTTCAAAGTCTGAAATAAAGGTAGGGACTTTTCCGCTGACTTGGAGAGAAACCTGTTCAGACCAGCAAGCTTCCCATTGAGGCTCTGGACCTCTTTGATTGTCCGCGGGGACGGGAGTTGCAACACGGATTTTGTCTTGTCTGAGCACGGCTTTATCCCCTCCGGGGTAATCATGTATCCTAAGAACATGCCTTCTACTGCTCCAAACATACATTTCTTGGGATTGAGTTTCATGTTGATTTTTCGCAATGTTCGGAACGTCTCATCAATGTCCCTTAGCATCTTCGCTTCCGTATAACTCTTGATAACCAGGTCATCAATGTATACTTCTAAGTTTCTCCCTACTTGGCTATCAAAAGCTTTGTCCACCAACCGCTGGTATGTGACGCCAACGTTCTTGAGACCGAAGGGCATTTTTGTATAACAATATACCCCCTGGCTTGTGTGGAAAGTTGTTTTCTCCTCATCTGATTCTGCCATTTGAATTTGGTGGTAGCCTTTGTAGGCATCTAAGAAACATTTGAAGGGGTAACCGCATAGAGATTCAATTTTCCAATCTATTTTTGGAAGGGGATAACAATCCTGCGGACAGGCCTTGTTTAAATTCGTAAAATCTACACACATTCGCCAGCTACCGTCATGTTTTTTTACCATGACCGGATTGGATAGCCAATCATGGTAGTAGACTTCCCTCATGATTCCTGCCTCCACCAACTTTTGTACTTCCGCTTGGATGGCTTTGGCGCGTTCTGGGGCCTAACCCCTATTCTTTTGTCGAACATGCGAATATCCTTCCCGAATATTGAGCTGATGTTCCGCTACTGACCGCGGCACTCCTGTCATATCTGACGGCTGCCATGCGAATATGTCCAGGTTTTTCTTTAGGAGTGAGCATAGTTTTGTCCGCCCTTTTGTTGACAGTGTCCCTCCAATTGCTACTTCTTGATCTGGGAAATCTGGATGTAGGGCCACCTTGAAAATTTTATTCTGGGCATCAGCCTGTTTGGGTACTTCCTTAGCTGATTTTGTCACTGTTGCGCACTCAACGGGTATCAATATAGTACTACGGATAGTGACTATCCCTCCTGTGACTGGGAACTTAAGCATTCTGTGAGCTGTGGATGGTACCGCTTGGATTTCCCTTATTCCAGGTCTTCCGATGATACCGTTATACGGTGACGGCGACCTCACTATCATAAAGTTTATCCATGCATTTGTACAATGCTCTGCGTCTCCTATAGTTACCAAGAGCCTTAACTGTCCGAGCGGCCATATAGTTTCCTCGCTAAAACCAGTTAGCAAAGTGGTTTCTTGGACCATTTGGCTCTTGATTTCAGGCCGGAGCTTGTTGAAGCAGTGCTCATAGAGTATTTCTATTGAGGAGCCCCCGTCTATGTACATGCGGTGGATCATGTGCCTGCCAATTTCCGCTTTTATTACAAGCGGACCTTCTGTCCCATCGCTGGTAGCTAGTGGTGGGAATGTAATTTTGCTGACCCGGACAAAGCTTTGGGTCACTTTTTACCTTTTCGTTCACTCCCATGGTTGTATCATATAGATTGCTAGGGACTTATCTTTGGCCGGGGCTTCCTTATTTCCATTCTTCGATTGATCTTGACCTTGCTTAATTTTTTTTATTAAGTGCGAGAGTTTTCCTACTCGCGCCCACTCTTCAATCTGCTTTTTTAACTGCATGCACTCATCCGTGCTATGTCCTTTGTCATTGTGGAAATCGCAAAACTTGTTGCTGCTTCTCTTTTCAACTGTGGTTACCATGGGCGGTGGTGGTTTGAATTTCCCTGCTTCTACCACCAGGATTTCCTTGGGCGTCCTCGTGAGGGGGGTAAACCTGCTAGACCCCCGTCCTTCCCTTGATTTACTTCGGAAGTCAGATTTCTGCTTGGAACCGTGCCGCTTGGACTGATCCTGTGATTTCCACGGTGAGTGACCTTTCTTTTTGGAAGCGGCCGCTGTTTCTCCTCGTATAAAGGCAGTGGTGACCGTCATCATTTCTTCCATGGTCTTTGGGACGTGTTCATTAAGTCGCTTTGTCAACTCTGGGTTGTTAACCCCATGCATGAATCTGGAGATTCACATGCACTCAGGGGCCCCCTTCATGCGTCCAGTTTCAACTTTGAAACGCTCCATGAAATCTTCAATGGTCTCCCCGTCTCTTTGCTTAATGTTGTGAATTTCTACCGGATCTTTCACATACTTCTTTTGCTGCATGAAGTACGATAGGAAAGCCGCTTTGAGACCTTTGTACCCATCTATGATTTCTGGGGGTAACTCATCGAACCAGACCCTCGCGGCCCCTATTAAAGTAGAGTTGAACATGTGGCACCATGTAGGCATTGCCTAACGTTCTACCTGGGCCGCGGCTTGGAAAATTTTCAAGTGGTCTTTCGCGAACTTTTGAAGTTGCGAATTCGAGGCGTGAACAGATCTACATCCTCGCAAGTCTAGGGTACGGCCAAGCATTCTTTTTCCTCTTCCAGCTTGCGCTTTTTCGTCTTTGACTTCCAGTGTCGTTTGTTACTGGTGCTGCTTTCTGACCCGCGTGATGATGGGGATTCACTTTCCCTCTGTCTCTTCTCGCTACGGGAGTGGTCTTTGTCGCGAGATCGATCTCTATACTTGTTTCTGGTCCCATGCGAGGAATATGTGTCGTCGTATGATTCTTCGACGCCACAGAGACGGTCTCTGACTCGGAGACGATCCTTATTAAGGGAACGACCTCTACTGGAAGAGGGATCTCTAGAGCCCGCCCAGCTTGGTCCGGACTTTGTTATACTTGGTGAGTAGGTATCGCTGAGTCGCTCGTGCATACTCCTCCTACGATGGCTCAGGCGGTTAAACACATTTCTGTCATCGTGCTTTTCCCGACCCCGTGTCTTGGATCTCTCATGGCGGAACCTTACAGGCGAGTTTCCTGCCCTCGAGTCCGAGGAGTTTCCCCTTTCTCGGCGGGTTCTATTGGAGTTTTCTCTAAATATCAGTCTTGTTTGGACTTCTTTTCGTTTGTCACGTCGTGCTTTCTCCATAATGATTGGCAGGATATCTTCGTAGTGTTCTTCGCAAAAATCTAGGATGTTCACCCTGGGTTCGGCGTCCGGCGCCTTTTCTTTGGTTGCGGTTTTCGTAACGGTTGTCACAATGGGTGTTGCATTAGCCATTGCGCTCATTGTGATGAGAGTGGTTCCTAGTGTATGGTCCCATGGATGGCGCCAACTTGTTGATACAAAAGTTAGGTCGGGTCTAGTTTGATCCGAATAGGCTGCTACCCGGGTACAAAGTGCCTTGTTCTTGTACTAAGTGAATTTGTCGAAGGAACCTGCACAAGGAAATAAACACCGTTAACCTTATCGTGGGAGCGGATCCCACAATTAGACTATAGCGTGAGAGTAAGTATATGATTCTGGGAGAGTAATCAAGTGTTATTAGGGTTTTAGTGATACATGTATCGATGATAACTGCATTTCTTTTATAGGCTGAATACCTTTTAGGGTTTCTGTATCTTTCGGCCCAAGACACGGCCGATACTGTAGGGATTCGAAGTTATCCTAGCTAGTTTAAATAAATAGAGCATATCTCTCATTAGTTTATCCATTCTGAAAGATAACTTAAGAAGATGCCGCGGCCACGGACAACGTGCCAGTAGCCGCGACCCGTAGGTCCCCCACGGCCGTGACCGCTATGCATGGGCCGAGGGGCCAGTAACAACTAATAACCCATGATAGTGCAAGTGGGTCGGGTCGGTCCACACTATACGTCATCACAAACCAAACATGGTTAATAACGGTAATGAACCATTACATTACACTATTTATTCCATTACGTCGTCTATTCCATTTATTTGACATTTCATTACGTCCTACCAAACGAACCCTTAGGGCGTGTTTAGTTAGAGGAAAACACTTTTGTTTCCACAAAATGTTTTATAGAAAACAATGAAAATAAAAGATTGCGTTCAAATTAGTGTTTTCACGTTTTATACGCTTTTGTCCGTTTTTATACGTTTTCATCCGTTTTTATCCGTTTTATACGTTTCCGTCGGTTTTTATATGTTTTCATCCGTTGTTATACGTTTTCGTCTTTTTTATACGTTTTTCGGTTTTTGTATGTTTCTATCCCTTTCTATACTTTTAGTGAGTTTTTTTACGTTTTCATCCGTTTTTATATTTTTTCATCCGTTTTTATACGTTTTCGTCAGTTTTTTATACTTTTTCGTTCGTTTTTATATGTTTTCGTCCGTCTTCGTTTGATTTTATACGCTTTCGTCCGTTTTTATACGTTTTTGTCCGTTGTTAGATGTTTTCGTCCGTTTTTATACGTTCTTGTCCGTTTTTATACGTTTTCGTTCGTTGTTATACGTTTTCGTTTGTGTTTATACATTGTGTCTTTTTTATGTGTTTTTGTATGCTTTCGTCCGCTTTATACGTTTATGTCCGTTTTCATTTGTTTATTTACGTTTTCACCCGTTTTATATTTTTTTGTCAGTTTTTATACGTTTTCGTTCGTTTTTAAACCTTTGTAGCTGATTTTATGCATTTTCGACCGTTTTATACGTTTTCGTCCATTTTTGTACGTTTTATACGGTTTTCATACTTTATACGTATTTGTACGTTTTATACGTTTTTTGTACATTTTCATACGTATCAAAGCATAAAAAAAACGTGCAAAAACAGATAAAAACAAATAAAAGGGTACAAAAAACATACAAAAACGAGAAAAACAGATAAAAACGTATAAAAAAAGTTAAAAGCGTACTAAAAGGTATAAAAACGAAAGTAAACGAATAAAAATGTATAAAACTTTCAAAAAATGTAAAATGAACTAATAGATATA
>BQNB010141245.1:3674-17297 GCA_026074375.1 Tanacetum coccineum
ACAGATATTTTATTAAATGTTATAAAATATTTATTAAATATTATCAAGTAAATACTCATTTTTATCAGAAAAATGATTTGGAAAACAATGGCGCAAGTTTCGTACGTTGAATCATTCGTTAAGTCGCTCAAACGAGTCCCGAACCGATAGTTATCAAAACTATATTAAAAAGTTACACAATTTACCCTAAACTATTTTAACTTGTCACATTTATTTATAAGTTTTTTATATATAAAGTTATAAATAAATATTTTCATTTCCATCTCAATACACACACACACACTCAAACAATACTCTCTCCCTCACCCATGTTTTCCGGCCACCGCCCCACCACCGGATTCCGGCCACCACCACGCCGCCGCCGCCGGAAAACTTTTCCGGCGGACTTTTCCGGCCGAAACCAAAAGTGTTCCTCGTTAACCGATCTATCCGACCCACTAGGTCACTCGCCGCCACGCGCCGCCCCCTCCTCCGGCTGCCTCCCCACCGACGCCACCATAACACCACCACCATCATCTCCACCTCCATCTTTATCATCAACCACTCATCACCACTATCTCCTAAAAATCCCAACCACCGCAAGGGTGTGATGGTTTGACCGGTGCACCAAAAGGGTGCGTCGGGTTTGCTATACAACCACCCCTAGGGGTGCGTTTGGAGTGGCAACCACCCTATAAGGGGTGCGTTCGGCTTTCTTTCGAGTGTAACAGCCACGAAGGGCGTGTTTGTTTTTGTGGTGAAAACCACCACGAGGGTGGTTTGGTTCGGCTATAAAAACAGCCACCGTAGGGGTGTGCTTGTTTCTTCGTTTAGCACCGCATAGGGTGCGTTGGGTTCATAACCCAAATAGGGTGCGTTGTGGTTTTCATTATACATTAGGGTGTGTCGGGTTTTGTGGACCGAATAGGGTGCGTTTGGTTGGTTTATTAGCACCAGCAGGTGCGCTTGGTTTTTATTAGGCACCAGCAAGGGTGCGTTTGATTTGTTATGCACCGAAAGGGTGCGTTTGCGTTGGTTAATACCTCCCTAGGTGCGTTGGTTTGGTTATTATGCATCCGAACAGGTGCGTTTCGGTTGGTATTTGCACCAAACCAGTGGTGCGTCTGGTTCTTATACTCGCACAAGGGTGCGTTTGGTTTATTGAGAAAGCAAAAGGATGTGTTTGGTTTAGGTTATAACAACAGCGGGTGTGTTTGGATGGTTGTTTAACAGCCATGGGGGTGCGTTTGGTTTAGCAGACACCGCAAGGGTGCATTTGGTTGGCAGATTATACACCAAGAGTTGTTTTTTCTATTTCTGTTTTTGGTTTAGGAGCAGTTGCACCCAAAAGGGGTGTTTGGGTTAGCAGTTTGACGATTAGGGTGCGTTTGGGATAGCAGAATTGTACAAAAGGGGGCGTTTAGGTTAGCAGTTTGACGATTAGGGTGCGTTTGGGATAGCAGAATTGTACAAAAGGGGGCGTTTGGGTTAGCGAACTACAACCGAGGTTCGTTTTGGTTTATACTCTTGACTTATAAATATAACACGAGACATTTATAAATTATAAATCGATACTAAAAGGGTGGTTAATGGTTAATAATTGGATATTTATTAATTTGTTTAGTTTAAATATATATATAATATATATTTAAAACACGTAAGATATTTTGCAACGGCTGCGGTTTATTGAAAAGTGGAAAAAGAAAAACCATTAAGTTTTATAAAATATGGGGAACCGTATATAACCGGGTAGGTCATGAAGAAATTGATATAGCTTTTGATATTTAGTAATTGTTTTACTAAAAGCCTCTATTATTTTAAAAACGATAAAAGGGACTAGTTATATTTTAACGATTATAATAATTTGTATTTTACAATAACGGATAAACTAACGAATAACTTACTTTTTCAATGAGGATAACTATTTAGACACGACGCGTAGAGGATAATGAAATTAAATTTATAATATATTATTTATTATTTTATTAATTTGTCAGCTAGAAGATAAACATAACAATTGTTGTTAACAAAACTTTTAAAACATTCGTTTACACTGTAAGCGGTAACCTTAAAAACTGGTACGTTTACGCCTATGCAAGAATTTTTATTATTTTATTAAGTGGTGATTTCGAAAACGGGTCAAAACTAATGGTTTATCATTTACTCACACTTATTATTCTAATACCTGACAATGCATATATTATACGTACATTAATCTTTAGATTGTTTGTCTTTTGTTATATAATTCACGGTTATGAGTTATATAAAGTTTATTTATATATGTAATATATACAGAAATTATTAATTACATACTTTGCGTTTCACTTTTCAATTTATTTATTTAACCAACCACCAAACTATTACAACTTTAAATCTAAATCTTTTATCAACGTGTCGCGTTGACGTAACCATTCATCGGAAAACCAAATACTAATCTAGGCCTAGTGGGACTTCTTAGCCGTATTTAAGCATTGCTGCAACGTCTTGATCGATGACCGCTTCATATTCCGTTTGTGTTGTGCATTATTAGATGCCTATCTGTCAAACGTCTCTAATCATCGAGGTGAGGTTTATAGCCCCATGTTTTACTGGTTTCTACATATTATTTTTGGGTTTTGAGAACATGCTTGTTTGCAATGCATTTACAATGGGATTTCAAAAATTGGTTTACATACTCATTTACATAGCTCGCTATGGGATACATTACTTGACTTCATTTTTTTGTCACGAATGCATATTTTACTTTTGAAAAAGGATTACGGATTAGCTTAAGCGGATTGAACTGATGACAAAAATGGTACTGCCCGGGTGTTCTTGGAGGGGACACCGGTAACGGGAGTACATATTTTTACTTTACTGCATGGGATGTTTCTTGGAGGGTATACCGGCTAACGGGAGTATTTTTCTTTAAATCACTGCAGGGTGGTTCTTGGGGGACACCTCGTGATATGCGTATATATATAAGCCTACGTCACAGCTTACGTGCAACTGTAAATATTGGAGGGTAAGGGTGAGGCATGCGAATGTTATAAAATAGATCTATTTGGGATTGATAATCCCCGTTTGGGTGATTAGCTATCACTTGGCAAACGAACGTTATAGCATGTTGTCTACGCGCATGTTATAAAATAGATCTATTCGGATGAACAATCCGTTTGAAGGTGAGATTAGCTTATCAATAGGTTATACGAACGTTATAAAATGTTACGGATTACGATTGGTTGGGACTACAGGGGCCCCTAACAAATTCACTATGAATTTTTTACTGTTATATTAGTGCACTTCGGTTTCATGAACTTCGAGTAATCGTAATCATTGTTTTATACACACATGGGATAATTACTGTGCCTTGATTTAAAATGGTCAATGCCTACTTGAACAAAAGGTGGTCATTTACTATACGTTCTTGGTGACTATTTAGGGATTTAAATGGTATGCTACTTTACGACTCTGTTGATTTATAAACAATTCATACATTACGTTTTTGGTGACTATTTGAGGATTAAAAATGGTCATGCATACTTTACGAACTTTGTTCAACATTTATACTAACATTGTCAAAAACCTATGGAATCACCAACTTTTATGTGGAACAGTTTTAAGCATGTTTTTTCAGGTGAATTAGTTGCTTTGGTCTATTTGTTGTCATTTGGCAGTCTAACCTGACAAGATGTCATTCATGGATATTATACATACATTACAGTGATCAAATTCGATTGTGTTAATTTCATGCTTTTCATTGTGATGTAATTATGGGACAAAAATTACTTATCAATTTCAAAAAGAAAGATCAACGAGATTACTTTTCAAACGACACCTTTAGAGGTCGTTCTCTTGTATCTAGCGCTGTGTATTATGAAGTAACGCCCCCGGACATACTTCCGCTGCGACACATTTTTGGGGGTGTTATAGATTGGTATCAGAGCACTGGTTATAGAGAACTAGGATGCATAATTTACCCTAGACTATAACCGTTTTCACAAACAATGCATCACATCAAACATTTTCAAAGTGCATACACACTATTTGCTTACTTCCTTAGGTTACTTGTTACCTTAAGTGCTTACATGACATACACACACCACACAACACACACAACTTATATATATATATATATATATATATATATATATATTATCATATATATTATATATATATATTTATTATATATATATATATATTATATTTAATGTATATGCTTACATTTTTTTGCGTATGTCGTACGCTTATTTTTTTTAAGGAGTTTTTACTTATATAAAATACTAGAATAATTTCTTAAGGACATTGTGAGTTGCACAATGGTTCATCCTTTACCTCAGACATTGTGGTTAGTCTAATGGGTCTCATTTTACTTCTTAGACATTGTGAGTTGAACAATGGCCTCATTTCGTTCTCAGACATTGTAAGTTAAACAATGGTCTCTAAGTATATTATTTTCTTCATAGCTTTTTATCGATATATTTTTTTTTTTTTTTTTTTTTTTTTTTTTTCTGCTATTAACACGGAGACAATCATAATTTTTGTTTTAAATAGAAATTATGTAATGATCTTAAGCATGCAAATCTTGTAGGGGCCTCGGGACTTGTAATATGAGGGTTGATATGATAATTGCTATGTTAACAAAGCCCAACACAGTTTTGTTTACATGGGATTATGTACGAATCTAAGTATTACAAGTCTTGTATGGGCGGGACTTGTAATAGGAGGATTGATATGATAATCGCTATGTTGACTCGTTTATATAGACTTTTACCTTGTTTACTCTAACCAAGGTACTCATTAACTATCTTGAACTCTAGGTCGATATTCTTGGGTAGTTTTACTCCCTGTCTTCGAAGACGAGTTTTAGACACTCGTCTCATACTCATTAGAGCACATGCATGTTATGTCAACCACCTTGAAGTTATGTGAGTACGCGTATTGCATCCGGGAAGAATTTATAAGTAGGATGTTTATAATCTCATTTATTTGAAACAGGATTGGGACGCCTCTTCAGTTAAATAAGAAATTGTAAATCCATAAGTACACCCCCTCCAACCTCCGAACCATAAGTTTTATCAATCCATTATTTTTACGTAATTGTGGACGCTTCTTTATGCAAATAATGAATTTAAATGAGTGGGCTTAATGGGTCTTCCAATGTGAAGAGTATGAACTGACTCGATGATCTCTGAAATCGTTTTTAAATAGGTTCTAAGATACACATTCGTCGTCTTTACCACTTAAGAGGAATTTAAGGCCTCAATTGGAAAACACCTTTTCTCGTTCTATAACGTTATTACTTTTGCAGTTACAAATCTTTACGATCATGGACTGTTTTATTACTTTTACGATTGCAAATTCTTGCAATCATGAACTGTCTGTAGAGCTAACAGACTGAGTACCATATTCCGCCGTCTATCGCATGAGCTCTCCCGCGAGCTCCTCCCATTTGTTGAATTTTTATTCTAGGGATATTGTTTCTAGGAGGGTCCTCACCCTCTGCATCTCATCACCATTTGTTATAGTTATTGTCGTTATGGTTGCTATCGTGGGCCCTAGAGCGGTCCCAACTGGTACAACTTCATCCAATTGAGGATGCAAACCCCGTAAACCAGATAAACACTTATCGACAAAATAGACAGTCGAGTTATCCATTTCAGGCCACTAGTACGAAGACTTAGGTCGCGATATATCCTAGTACTGCCAAGTAAGTTGGGTACTTATATCCACAAGCCACGTTGATGTGAATCATCAAACATTACAAATAGCAGAAACGAGACTCCGTCCTCGGACATTCAGAAACTTATACAAACATACTCACGCGACTACACCTTATTCTTGATGTTTTCACTATTAAGAGACTTTCCTCATGACGCGGTTATATCAGGCATAAGATATGTAATGATATTTTTAAGATACCTGTTTTGATGGATTAAATATCCTGGTTAAACTTAGCCAAAATTTTTGGTATATGGAGAAGTGTCGAAACAACAAATTTTTGCTGAATAAAGTTATCAGCGTCTGGTTTAGAACGAGTTTATTAAATCTTAAGTCTTTTCTTGGTCACACAATCGGTTAACACAAATTTAATCTCGGGACGAGATTTCTTTAAGGGGTAGGTACTGTAACATCTAGGAATTTTCAGAATTTTAAAGGACTATTTTAACCTTTGACTCTTCAAGTCTGATTTGACTTTTTGACTTTTGGTTTTTTATTGTCACATAAAAAAGATTACCGCATAACTGGTAAAATTTTCGGAACATATTTCAATAATAAATCGTATTTATTATTACACACCTCGAGTACAAAGTTATTTTTAACTTATTTGATTCTAAAACGAAAAAAGATATATATTAATTCATAGTTGATTTATCAAAAACGAACCACTAAATCACGTTTTTACAATTCGGACCCTTAAGCAATTTGATGTAAAACGATATTTCAGACAACTTTTTAGTTTTACCCGAGACTTGAAAACAAGCAGAAAAGGGCTAAAACAGCCTCACAAAGTTTTGAAAACTGCACACAACGGGTACCGACACACAAAAATAATTAAAATTATTTTTAATTATCACTATTTATTTAATAAAATTATTAAATAAAATCATTTAACATTTTATTCCAAAAGCGTTGTTGTTAACGCGAATATTCGAGTTGAAATCCATTTTTATTTCGGACAAGGCGTAACCGGGTCACTAAATAAATAACGAATATTTCTATAAATATTATAAAAATATTTATGAAATATTATCAAGTAAATACTCATTTTTATCAGAAAAATGATTTGAAAAACAATGGCGCGAGTTTCGTATTTTGAATCGTCCGATAAGTGGCTTAAACGAGTCCCGAACCGATAGTTGTCAAAACTATATTAAAAATTTACATAATTCACCCCAAACTATTGAGACTTGTCACTCTTGATTATAACTTTTCATATATACATAAAGTTTATTTTTTTTCATTTACATCAAAACTACACACACACAAACATATCAATGCTCTCTCCCTCTCTCATATTTTCCGGCCGCCGGCCAGCCGTCAGATTCCGGCCACCACCACGCCACCGTCGTCGGAAAAGTTTTCCGGCAGACTTTTCCGACCAAAACCAAAAATGATCCTCATCGCCCGATCTATCCGATCCCCTAGGTCACTCGCCGCCCCCTCCTCCGACTGCCTCCCCACCGACGCCACCATAACACCACCACCATCATCTCCACCCCCATCTTTATCATCAACCACTCATCACCACCACCGTCGCACCACCAAGGGTGCGTTTGGTTTGATAGTCGCACTGGCTAAGGTGGCGTTCGGTTAGGCAGCCGGCCACCATTGGGGGGGGAGGGTTTGGTGGGCTGCCGCCGCCATAAGGGCTGCGTTTGGTTGTGTTCTCACCAAAAAGGGATGCGGTTGGTTTAGATATTGCACCTAGGGTGTGTTTGGTTTGATGTTGTCAGCCGAAAGGGGCGGCAGCAGCCACCATGAGGTGCGTTTGGTCGGTTGCCACCGCTATAGGGGTGCGTTTGGCTGGGACAGCCACCCAAGGGGTGTGTTTGGTATTAAAAACAGCCCACAAGGGGTGTTTGGTTTATGGTTTCGCGGGACAGGAGCGTTTGGTTGTGGGTTTTATCAGCCAGATGGGGTGTTTGGATTTTGCGGGCCACATTTGGGTGAGTTTGGTTTGGTATCGTACAGCCTTGGGGCTTTTTAGCGTTTGGTTTTGGTCATGTCCAAATAGGGTGTCCGTTTGGTTTATATCATAAAACGGACAATTATATATAGTAGGGATTTAAGATATATTTAAACCAGGGATATATAATGGTGGTTAAATGGTTTTAAATAAATTGTATTTATATTTGTTTGGTTTAGATATAATAACATATAGATATAATATTTAAAACACGCGAGTGCTTGAAATATTGACACGCTAAATTAATTGCAACATATATTGATTTAGGGAAATCGTTGAGGATTATAAATATGGGAAATCGTTTAGATAACGGATGGTCATGCACGAAAATTTATATGCAATTTCTATTTTTAGTAAATGTCTTACTAAAACTTTATTATTTTAATACCCTGTAAAAGAGACTAAAGTATATTGTAGAAATATACTAAAAGATAAACTATAGATAATTGATCACGAAGGAAAACTTTTCTTTTTACAAAGAGAGACAACAATTTTAGCACACGACCCGTCGAGGAACGAAATGTAAATTTTATAAATATTTATTTTATATATTTTATACTTTCAGTAGAAAGAATAAATAATAATTATTGTATAATGCTTTACAAAAATCGTTTAATTTAATTGGTAATCTGAAAACATACGATTACGTTTACATAAGAACTTTTGTTTAGTTAAATGGTGATTTTAGAAATGGGTCAAACTAATGGGTTTAATTAGTTACTCACACTTATTATATAATACTTGCAAAGCATTATATAGTAGCTTAAATCTTTGGACTGTTTGTCGTCATTATATACAATTTCACGTATAAGTTATATAAGGAGTTATTTGTTTTCATATGTAATATATACAGAAAATATTACATACTTTGCGTTTACTTTTCAATCTATTTATTTAACCAACCACCAAGATATTATAACTTTAAATCTAAATCTATTATCAACGTGTCGCGTTGATGTGACTATCCATCGGGAAATCCAAATTCATTATCCTAGGCTAGTGGGACTTAGCCGTTAAGATTAGTTGCAACTACTTGATCGAGCTGCTTCGTCTTCTGTTCGTGTTGTGCATATTAGATGCCTATCTGTTAATCGTTCTTCATCATCGAGGTGAGTTCATAGCCTCGCTTTTCAATCTTTTGAATGTTTTATAAACCCGCGAGGGGGATACGTGCTTGTCTACAAACTCTTACACTTACTCGGTTATCTTATAACAACGTGATTGTTTTTAAAGGATATTGTGAGTTTATAGCCCTATGTTTTACTGGTTTTACATATATTTTTGTGGTGAGAACATGCTTGTTTGCAAATGCATTTACATGGTTGATTACAAATTGGTTTACATTCTTATTTGCATAGCTTGCTATGGGATATATTACTTGACTTCATTTTTGGTCACAAATATATATACTCTACTTTTGAAATGATTACGGATTAGCTTAAGCGGATTGAACTGATGACAACAAAAATTACTGCCCGGGTGTTCTTGGAGGGGACACCTGTAACGGGAGTACATATTTTTACATTATTGCCTGGGTGTTCTTGGAGGGGACACCGGTAACGGGAGTGCATATTATTTAAATAAATGCCCGGGTGTTCTTGAAGGGGACACCTGTGATGGGTATATATAAGTCTACGTCACAGCTTCATGAACTGTAAATCACTTGGAGGGTGAGCGCGAATGTTATGAAATAGATCTATTCGGGTGTGGATCCCCGTTCGGGTGATTAGCTATCACTTGGCAAACGAACGTTATAGCGTGTTGTCCACGCGAATGATATAAAATAGATCTATTCGGGATTGACAATCCCCGTTCGGGTGATTAGCTATCACTTGGCAAACGAACGTTATAACATGTCGGATTACGATCGGATGGGTCTATACGGCCCACAATACATACATATGAACTTTTACTTTTATATTAATGCATCGGTTTCATGAACTTAGAGTAATCGTAATCATTGTTTTATACACACTTGGATATTTATTGTGCCTTGAATAAAATGACAATACATACTTTGAACAAATGTGCTCTAATTTACATACGTTTTGGTGACTATTTGGGGATTTAAATGGTCTTACATATTTTGCAAATCTTTGTTGCAATTTTTATACTTAAACAAACCTATGAACTCACCAACTTTATGTTGACCGTTTTAAGCATGTTTTTCTCAGGTAAATTAGATGCTTGGATTATCTGATGTGCATTGGAGTCTAAATTGACAAGATTTCATACCTGGATTTCTACAAATGATCAAATCTCGTTGTATTGTTTTCAAGCTTTTCATTGTGGTGCAATTATGGGACAACTATTATATCAATTTCAGAAAATCAACGAGATTACTTTTTAAACGACACATTTAGAGGTCGTTCTCTTGTATCTAGCGCTGTGTATTATGAAGTAACGCCCCCGGACATACTTCCGCTGCGATACATTTTTGGGGGTGTTACATCTCATATAGAGGTCGTTCTGTATTACCTTGAGATACGATAATCATGAAGTCACACGCCCCCGGTTATCATTATACTCTGATATTTTGGGGTGTGACAAGGACCATAAACATTGATAAGATAGTAAACTTCACTCGAATTTTTCCATTTGCCTTTCACTATAACATAATTGTCGCCGCACCAAATGTTACTTTTCTCAAAAATATTAGGATCCCACGTAGAAATCAAACCTCCTGATCTACCTCGCGCCATACTACAAGCATAATCGAACTTAAAGTTTCCCCACATGGATTTGAGACGGAAAGGCTCTAGTTTTGTCATCTTTGTCTCTTGAACACCAAGGAATTGAATATCATGTTTTGAACACATTTCCTTGATCCAAGTACGTTTCCTACGCTTCTTCAACCCTCTGATATTGATAGATAATAGATAAGATGTTCATTTATCCATCATCGGCACACCTATCCCATTTATCAAACACCTCAAAGACGATTTGCACCCTCTAACATCGTACCCTAGAGCCCCACCTACTTCAATCACTCTATTCATTTCGTCTATAATAGAAAAACCTTTAATATCTTTTTTTCTAGAATTTCCGAACGAGGTAGAACACTTGATTTTGAAACATGAAACGATTGGGAAACTCTTTTATCCTCCTTGGTCACTTTTTCAAAGCCAGGGGGAACACTACCATCTGATATGTTTTCCTCACTTGGAACATTTTGTGGTTAACATTTGAAACATTAAGAATCGGTGACTCCTGGGTAGGAATGTCCTTATTATTTGTGAAATCAACATTTTCAAAACCTGGAGGGTGACTAACATCAGTATCTGAATCTAGGTTAATACTATTGTTAGTACTGATAGATTGCAAAGGTTCAAAATCTTCCTCAAAAGGCTGCGCTATGTCGTCCGCGTTAACTGATCTACATGCCTCATCAGGATGAGAGTCTACAGAATCTGTAGAATCTGTGTCATCAGAGATGTGAATACTCCAACTTCCAGCTTCTTGAACTTGAGCAGCGTAGGAAACCTTGTTGATAACCACATTCGCCAATTCAGAGATGAAAGATTGCCTTGTCGTGGCTATACAAACCCTACCCATCCCCAAGCAAGATTCAATATCAGAATAAAAAAACATGAATTTTCCATAATGGTTAGCCACTTTCTTGTATGCATTGGAGCCCCATGCACATAACGGGAGACCCTGAATCTCTAACCATATCATTCTTTCATTGACTATAAACGAAGGGGAAACAGGTTTGACAGAAGTCCAAAGGTTCTTTAGGCTTGCATTTGCTTTGAACGTCTCACAAGAAACCTCCGAGGTAAATTGAAACCACACCCATATACCTCCCACATGGTGTATCTTAAGATCATCAAAACCTTCGTTTCTACATAGACGATAAAGGTTACTAATCGTATCGACACTCTTCACTTTAACCAAAGCTACTTTGGAAATGTCTTCCACTTTCACAAGATCAGATTCCATGGATGGATAGACGAAAGGCTTTATCCATGCGGTCTCTTTATTGGAATCCGCCCCACTGTGCTACCGAATGTCATATGATTTTTTCACGTGATTATTTGTGGGAACATTTGAACTCATAACCGGTCATGATTGCTCAGTTCTTCCATTATTAATCCCCACATTATTTCCACTTTTTGGCGTTCTTTGGAATCTGGATATAGCAACATACAAGTGATAATTGCCAATCCAGATGTTGGAGAGAGATTTAACAAAATCATCGACTTGCCGAACCCCCAAGAATCTAACGAAACCAAAACGCGTTCCAAGCTTTGAGCGTTTGTTTGCAATAAAAGCATCCACAATACGACCATAAGGTTGACACACCTTCCAAAGCCCCTTTGGCGTCAAGAGAATCAGGGAAATTGGAAACATAAAAAGAAGATGCGATTTTACCTAATTCATTAGAGAAAGGGTTGTCAATAGGTTTAGAATTTTGCAACTTACCCTTACGAAAGACCCACGTCCAACCATCAGATTCAGGTTTGAAATTAGACATGACAGGAGGGAAAGAAAAAAAAACTGAAGAATGAAATTTAAAGAAAAAAGGAGAAACAATGATTGAAAAAACAATGAATTTACCCAAATGCACCTCTTGATCCCTCACTTACACAAACCGCTATCCTCATTCATGTGTAAGATCAGAACGTGTGGTCAATTAAGAGGTAATAATCTTCATGTGTTCTTTATCAACTAAATAACCTTGGATCAAAAGGAATTAGCCTTAAACTTATTCAATCACTCGAAAACCCATAATTTCGAAATAGGGTTCTTGATTCTTCAAAAGTGAATGAAACCTTGAAATGATAGGGGTTTTGATCCCCATATGGTCTTAAAACTTGGACTAAAACAGATTTTTGTGAATCATGTCATTGAGTTCTTAGGTAGTGATGGGTGGATTTCGAGTGAGTTTACTGTTCTTATACATGTTTCACCAATTTTCTATCAATGTTTGATTAGTTGGCTCCGTCGTCTTTTCTCAAATGCTATTTGAAGAAGCATTTCAGAACTGCTAGGAGCAGTTTGTTGTAAAATTATATTTATACCCTCAGATATAAAAATTTATAATTTTTTTAATTGGGTTATATGTCTTTTTTTCGTAATTTTACATTTTCTGACTTACAGCTACGTTAACAAACACTTTTTTTAAACAAACAACTACTGATTACTGCTGCTAACTGCTCCTGCTTACTTACTGTTACGTGTCGCCAAACATACCTTAAAACAAAACAGCATGCCTTGTTAACCATGTGCAAGTAACAGGTTTAGACATATATCACAA
Organism: Tanacetum coccineum; assembly: GCA_026074375.1. NCBI lineage: Eukaryota > Viridiplantae > Streptophyta > Magnoliopsida > Asterales > Asteraceae > Tanacetum > Tanacetum coccineum. Next base: position 16,583 of record BQNB010141245.1, read on the forward strand.
GTAATTTGTAACCAATTTTTTCTTAACTTACACTCCAAAATAGATATGTTAATTATTTTTAGCGTAGGATTTTAAGATACAGTGTATAGTTTAAAATATAAGTTGACCCCAAATCATTAATGCTTATATATGTGTCCAGTTATAATTATTAGTACGAGTACATCATTTTACTTTTTATTCATGTAAAATTTCAAATAATATGGTCGATCTACGGATATGTTTAACTGTTAACTAAAAGTCAAGAAGTATATTAAAATGCAAATGGCAAAAAAAAAAATCAACTTATGTCCGATTTCCTATAAATTGTGATGATCCAAACAAGCATTTTCATCCTTATAATTCAAGTCGAAGGGAAAATATGGCTTTGATATATTGGTGAAAAAGTTGCTCAGATTGAGATCAACTAACTTAAATTGTGATATATTTCACGACTTATGGAAGACAAACACACACCAAATTCCCAAGTTGATCCCGAATATAATTCCAAGTTCTCAAATCCATCATGGTGAAAATGGAACTATGGCACAGACGGAGCCAGGATTTTCAGTTAAGAGAGGCTGGCAATGCTTAATGCAGAAAGTCATAATGATAAGGGGAGCTTAATGTAAAAAAACTAATAGAAAAGCGGCTTGCAATATAGATAATTAATGAATAAAAAAGGTTGATTAGGGGTGACTCAGCACCCACTAGTCCCCTTACTAACTCCGCCCCTGAA
>BQNB010141246.1:0-17297 GCA_026074375.1 Tanacetum coccineum
TTTTTTTATGTTACTTGGATTGTGTTATGATGCTGGTATTTGATTTTTATTAAGGAAAGGTGTTTACTTTATTTGTTTTGTGAGTGATTAGGATACTGTAAAGAAAGACGAAGGGTTGTCTTCGTCGAATGGGATACCGTTAATACTCGCGAGGGTGATTTGATGATGCGCGTCTTTGAAGCTTCGTTTTTCGTAAAGGCAAGTTTTACATTTTTTGAATGGTTTTTTTTGTCTGTGTTATGAACTTTTTATTGATGTTAGAAGTGTAATTTTAGGATCAAATGGATGTGGGTTCATTCAGCATGATAGTTATGTTTGGGTTTGGGTTTTTTTTTGTTTTTGAGAATTTGGTTAAATAAAAATCTTTTCCATAGGATTGGTTTTGATTGTGTTTGATGGTGTTTGCTGATATTTTTGAACCAGTATAAGTTGTAGAGGAAAAAGCCACAGACGGTACATAAATAGGTGATATATATGATTTGGTTTCGAAGTGGTGAATTTGATTCAGGTTTCCTTTGGTTAATTTGATTCAGGCATGCTTAGGTTAATTTGATTCAGGCCACCATAGATAGCAATATACAACTGCCGACTTAGGTTAATTTGATTTAGGCCAGTTAATATTGCTTTATAAGTTAACTATTTTGTTAGTTTGGTTTGCCAAAATGAAACTAAATCAGTCATTTATTAGATGGTAAAAAAGAACAATGATAAACACTCGACTTCTTAACTTATGTACTCACCAATTATATTTGTCGTTGTTGCAGATTTGCAGTTGCTACCAGATATGGGTCAGAGTTCAAAAAATAGCTTGATGGAATGTTCAAGGTATGCACTTATATATGTATGGTTGAAACATTACAGCTAGTAATCAAAATTTCTCACTCTATTTATATTATAGACATTTTGAAGTAAGCACTTATTAAACCATTGTGTCTCGTCTATGTCATGAGCACTGGCGAAATGGAAGGAATAGCAAAGGCTTAAAAATTAGGTTTATAAATAGAAAGGAAAAGAACACAGACATGAAATTCTGCAAATCAGGAAAATACATAATATACAAAGCTTACTTAAAAACCAGATTTAATGCTAAATGCAATATCATGTTCAGATAGTATAAGAATTCAACTTGAACATCTCCCTATTTTTTGTAATTCTACTGAAAGTTTGAACCGTAACTATATATGATTAGGTTGTTAGATACTTAGTCTAAGGTTATTGAAAGGAATCATGAACCTGTGTTTATAAATGCCATTTGTGAATCGTTAGTTTTTTCATTATAACTACCCGAAAAATGTAAATTTTGATAGCATTAGTTTAAACTACACATAATTACCTTAAGATTAAGCTCTTTCACAATATATGGTGCGCAGAAATTCTTTCTTTGACCAAGTCCATATGCTTTTTGGTGATACTGGAAATAGGATTTGGCTGGAAAAGAATGTTGTTTGGACAATTTTATGTGCATATAGGATCCAAGAAGACATGGTATGGTGTACCGAGAGATGTTGATGCGGCGTCTGATGTTTATGGTAGCAGCAGCAGTAAAAGCATTTCCCTTCCAAGTAATTAAATTCATTTCCAAACAAACATGTATGCATATTTACATGTAGGGTACTTTTACATGTATACTTGATAAATATTGTAATCCTGCAGCTTATGTTGAAGGCCGTAAAGATCCTGACAGTCTAGCAGCCAATCTAGCAAATATGACCTCCAATTGACATTGCAAGTATATTATAGTATTCTTCTAAACTTTAGCAAAAAATGCCTAGGGTGAGTCTAATCTGAGCCACTGTAGTTCAACATATACTAAATTGAGTTGCTTCGACTTGAAACTATTTAATAATGTTGAACCTTAAAAGTCAAAGTGGCAAAATGGGTGAATTGGGTAACGAGTCAAATGGGTTGTGGCCAAAATGAAGTATATTATTGGTTGTGGTTAAACGAGGTATTAATTAATTCATTAAAGGACATCCTCAATATCATGAATTTTATGGAAAGGAAAAAATCTTTGCTTACAAGTTATGCTTTATCATTTGTTTATACAGGTGTGCCATCACGATTTGTAAATTGTTAATATTTCTGTCATATTTTTTTAAAAGTTCTATTAGATGTTAATCAAAACTCAAAATATTTTAGTGCTATAAAGTTAAAAGAGACCAGCATGTAAAAAAAATTGAAACTCATACACTTATCAGCTTTTTAGATATTTATTAGGGGTTATTTTTCACAAGGTGTATGATTGGAGGGTGTGTTCATTGGCTTGGCTCAGTTTTAAGGTTCAGTTGGTGGGTTCAGGGGGTGTGCTTAGGGGAAGGGTTAACTCAACATATGATAAGTTGTGTAGCCAAATGTTAAGCTTACAATAAGTCAAAAGATTTCTAATATTGTTCTTTGAGTTTCATATTTGTAGAAAGAATGGCTCTAGTTTTATCGAACGCTACAAGGCATTATGCTTGGCATCTTATTCAAGGTAAACTTCACTTAAAGTTTACCCCACTTTTTCTATAAGGTGAAGTTGTTAAAGAAGCAAGCTTCAGCTCTTTATACTACAGGGGCTGTTCTTGTCAAGTTTCAAAGTTGTTATAACTGTTATCTCTTTGTTCCAACTGGAAGTGTCTAGATTGGAAGTTGAGGGATCTAAGTGAAACTTTAGCATCTATATAATTGATGTGTCGTTGTGTGGTTGTAATTTATGTTTCAAGTTTTAAATTTATATTTTGCTGACTTTACCAAAAACACACTTTAACAGGCAATGTACCGGGTCAAATGGGAGTTTCGTTGGTAAGAAGAGTTCGATCAACTAAGACGAGAAGAAACAATCTTTCAATTTATTAAGTATTTTGTTTACTAATACTAAGATTATTCTATTCTTGGTCGGTAAACAATGCTAAAACCTATGTTAATCCTAATTCTAACGGATAAGAGGGGATTTTCAGCCTGAGAGACTGGTACAGGTTTTGTGGTGACTAAAATCATTTTAAGATGCAATTACACACACAAACAAATTAACAGAAGATAAAAGAGCGGTCTATCCAAATATAAGAAAACTGTATTAGCCATGATTAATCCAATTAGAATGTTGGTTTGTTTATTTAGTACAATGATTACTTATCTCGAGGCGGCATATCATTCTTAAGATTAAGGCGATGCTTCTTCCTTAAACCTAGACACGTAGAATTCTGTCACAATTAAAGAATCCGCATAAAGCATCTTTTTTGCTAATTATAATATATCTTATGGATTAAAGCAATGGTGATCTTGTTAAACCCTAGCTCATAGATACTTTACTCACTTACTGCTTAATGACAATTTATACACTAGTAGTCCACTAACCAAGTCTTTACCAATTATTTAGAGAAGTACTATTGGATCCCAAGAGTCAACCTGGCCGGTCCAGCGTAATAGGCTTATAATCTAATAGAGGGCAAAGATAGGTATTATTCGTGATTCTATTGGTCTAGATGTATATATTACTATACGTAGAGCCATTCGGCATCTCGAAATTACTTGGGTGGTGGGGGGGGGGGGGGGGGGTGGGGGGCTCTGGATCACTAGATCCAGTTGAATGATAGGTCGCATACAAAAGCACGTAAACAAGTGTATTTATAAACATAAACAAGCATTCAACAATAAATTAAGCAATCGATATAAACATATCGGGGGTTTTTTAGAGTAGGGACCACATGATATCATCAAATAACGTCACATTTTACCATTATTTATCCCATACATTTTACCCACTTTTATATAGTTATTGCAAAGAGATTTGGACTTAATTATTAAGTTTATGATTGCGAAGTACTTATGGATGTAGAACTTGTGAAGACAATGCTAAAAGGCGTAATTCTGGAGCTAAAACGAAGACATTTGAAGAAAATTGTTATCTGCTACTATACGTCATATCCAGTAAGGAAGATATGGCGTATCCGCGCCAGCCCATCACAAGAAAACGCGTAATGATCAATTCCCGATCCGGCATATCCAATACTCACCTATACTCCGTATGCACAGCTGGTCATCAGTCAAAGATATGCATTTAATATGATTGATGGTAATTAATCTTGATTGATTTGATCTTATTGCGAACTCCAAGGAAATTAACCCTATACGCCGTATTCACCACTCTTTATATGACGTATCCAGGCTATTTTAGACACTATAAATACGAGGCTCAAGAACAAGTTTTAGTGTGCAAAAATTACATTCTCTATACCATACACTCTGAATTCGAATTTTTTAGGATATTAGAAGCAACCAAGGTCAAGCACCAACCATAATTCCATAGAAGACATCGTGTAATTCTTACTTTCTTAATCATTCGATTTCTAATTGTTTGATCACGTTTATAAAATGACAATGATTGTGGGCTCATACCCTCGGGTATTAGCTATGTTAATGAAGATTATAATGTTTGGTTTGTTTTAATCTGGCTTGCTTAATTTAGCGTTGTTGTTTAATTATGTTTATCGCCTTATACTTGTTTATGTGCTGGTACATGCGACTATCATTCAACTAGGTCTAGTGAGACTTAACTAGTAATCTAGATACCGGGATAGCTCTCCATGTTGTGTTTTGTATGCCCGGACCCCAATAGGATCACAAATGACACCTTGTCCTTGCCCTTTGATTATGAGCTTAGTTGGACTGGCAGGTGACCCGATAATTATTCAACCAGTATTGTTCTTAATTAATTTGTATTGATTTTGGTGGTGGACTAACGGTGTATAAAACAACATCAAGCAATAAGTAGGTAAAGTCCCGATGGTCTAGGGTATTTACAGGATCACCACTACTTTATTTCCCTATTGTAGATTATAATTAGACTTTTGGATGCTTTATGCGGATGCATTAATCGTGATAGGATTGTTCATATCTAGGTCTTAGGATGAAGAACCGCCTAAGTCTTAAGAATGATATGCCGCCTCGAGATAAGTAGCCATTGCACTAAACAAACAAACCAGCTTGTAGTCGGATTTAACATGGTTAATATAGTTTTCTATTATTTGGCTTGTACAGCTTCTTTATCTTGTAATTATTTGCTTTAGTGTTTATTGTGTTTTAGATTAATCTTTGTTACCACCTAACCTATGACAGTCTCTCAGGCTGAAAACCCCCCATTTACCTTTAGTAAATATGTATAGCATAGGTTTAACAAGTAATTAGACTAATCTAGGTAGAATAAAATACTAATAGAATATTAGGTTACTCTCGCTCTTAGTGTTTGACACCCTACTTACCGCGAAGCTACATCTTGACCGGGTACACTGCCCGTTAAAGTGTTGTCTTTAGGTTTGTCGGCTAAATATAAATGTAAAACTTAATAATCACTAATTATACACCACACGACGACACATAAAGTTTTTGGCGCCGCTACCGGGGAGTGATTAGTTAATCTTTATTCTTATTGGTGTTTCTAACCTTTAACTTGCTTAGTGTAAAATTAATTTAATTCTGATTGCTAATTGTTTAATTTAATTGTGTGTTTAAATTATTGCATTATTTAATTGTGTTTTATATAGTATTCTGTTCTGACTGATCACCTGATACGGCGTATCCACTAGTTGGATGCGGCGTATCTAACCTTCTGTTCAGAACAGCGTATTGATTTTATAGTTTAAACGGCGTATTTGTTCCCTAAACAAAACGGCGTATTCTGTTAACTCAATACGAATTACTGCTATTCAACAGACTCATACAGCGTATTCTGATTAATATAATACGGCGTATTTGTTACCTGATACAGCAGCAGAACAAAACTCCATTTGTTTTGATTTTACATTTGATTTCTCCCATCAGAACATATCCTACTGATTTATTATCATTTGTTTCAGGTAGTGCATGACAAGGAGTTCTACAAAGGAACTATTCTCACCTTTTGAAAACCCGAAGCAAAAAAATTTCGCTCAAGAAAGAGGCTTTTTGATACACCAAGTCTTGTAGAATCGAATTCACCGGAGTTCGATCACATTTTTGACATCGAGGAACAATCAGAGGAAGAAGTAACAATGGCGGAAACAATGAAGCAGTACATGAGCAAAACCTGAGAGAATTACGGGTCGGGCATCACTAGGCCCACGATCAACCAAGACACCCCCTTTGAATTGAAGGGGCATTTTCTCAAAGAACTTCGTGACAATACTTTTAGTGGCTCAAAACACGAAGATGCAAACGAGCACATCAAGAAAGTTCTAGAGATTGTTGACTTATTTCACATCCCAAAAGTAACTCAAGATCAAATCATGCTCTAAGCCTTCCATGTATCTCTCACCGGAGCCGCAAGCAGGTGGCTAAAGAACCAACCATCGGGCTCGATTACAACCTGGGAAGCTCCTAAAACTAAATTTCTAAACAAATATTGTCCACCTGCCTGCACCGCAAAAAAATGGAGGAAATTAACAACTTCCAGCAGGAAGCTGATGAAAGCCTTTTCCGAGCATGAGAAAGATTTAAAGAATTGCTGATGAAGTGTCCTCAACATTACTTAACTGACATGCAGGAAGTCATCTTGTTTTATAATGGACTCGATGTTCCAACTCGACAAGTTCTGGACTCAAAGGGTGCCATACCTTCCAAAACTGCTGCTGATGCTAAAATAGCCATCCAAGAAATGGCTGAATATTCCTAGAAATAGCATAATGGAACATCTTCAAGGACCAGAAGTACTGAAACTTCTGACGGGCTTGCTACTATCCAAGCCCAACTCAACAATCTCGGACGAGAAATAAAGAAAGTAAATGAGAAAGTGTGCGCTGCTCAGGTCGGATGCGAACATTGCAAGGGACCTCATTATACAAAAGATTGTCCACAAAAAGAAGAAGGAAAAACTTTAGAAGAAGCTTACTATACAAAGTTCGGTGCACCCTATCAAGCTAGAGGGCAATACAGAGCAGCAGGACCAAGATTCTACCAATGAAATAATGGAAACTCTTCGTACCCTGCTCGAAGAGAAACTATGGAAGACTTATTGTCCAAGTTTATGACCGAATCAGCTAGGAGGAATGAAGAGAACTCGAACATCATCAAAGAAATTCGAGCCTCTACCGATGCGGCTATTAGAAATCAAAGAGTATCGATTAAAACCTTAGAACTACAAATTGGCCAAATGAGTAAAGTATTATAAGAAAGAGGTTTTGGAAGTCTTCCTAGATCTACGGAAATAAATCCAAAAGACCAAGTGAAATCGATCTCGACTGCTACAGCTGATTTATCTGAGATATGCTGTATGGAAACTAGTCCATACGTCGTATCGGTACCACAACACAGATACATATTTCCTGAAACAGTCCCCTTCCCAAGGCGACTACATAACTACTATTGTGATGATCTGAAGGAGGCACATGAAGTAAAGATTCTGGATGCTATTGATCACAACCTGCCTCAGAAAGAAAAAGATCTAGGGAGCTTTACCTCTTGCTTTATTAATAGCGTGTGTTTTGATAAAGCCATTGTTGACCTAGGAGCAAGTGTGAGTGTTATGCCATTTTTCACCTATACCAACCTCGATCTAGGAGTTTTATCTTACACTAGGTTGACCATTGAATTGGCCGATAGGACCACAAAACAACCAAGAGGTATAGCTAAGAATGTGCTAGTTAGGATTGGTAAATTTATTTTCCCTATTAACTTTATCATCTTGGACATACATGAGGAAGACGATGTCCCTTTGATCCTCGGAAGACCATTCCTGTCTACTGCCCATGTCAATATTGATGTATTTAATTGTTTAAATTTTAATTAATTGTTGAGTCTGTCTTCCTAGACATTACATACGGCGTATCGAACCCTTAGGATACGGCATATGTATGTCTGGACGTTATTAGTTTTTTTTAAATTCCAGTATTTAATTGTTTTCGCATGTTTACATACGGCGTATCCTTGGGTTTGGGATACGGCGTATTTCAACCTGTACAGTTGTGTGTTTAATTGTTTGCATGTATTGTAGGTTAGCAAAAGTACAAATTACACGAACGTCTTCTAATTTTCATCCAGGACCTTGCTAAAACGAATTCGACTTAATGGTATAATCTGAAAAAACCATGTGTTGAACTCTCATGGTCAATCTGAAGCCCTCTTCAACACACTTTTTGCTTAAACACTCATAATGGGGAATTATCCGAAGCAAACTATTAGGGGAGTTTCCTCGTTCTAATTCTATTTCCCATATTATTTAAATGTTTTATATATACAACGAGGACGTTGTATAATTTAAGTGGAGGATGGAGAATTAGAACGTACTTGTCCTTATTTTCACATATAAAATGCTAAAAATACTTTAAAATGGATCAAATTTTTAAAAAAAAAATTAGCATACGTTTTGTGAAAAATCACTAGTTACATTACCTAGCGCACTATAACCCTTAATGCCAATTTGTGAGAATTAAGCTTATCCGTTTCCAATTGCTTACTTAAAATTCCACAAAAATATGTGTGTGCTGGTGATGTAGTAGACTTTAGAACTTGGTCTGGTATTAAACAGAGATCCTCATTGATGAGTACTAAGATTTAGATGGAGTACCTGCATGACTGGTAGATTTCTAGAAGTGAACCCAAAATGCCTACAAGCCGTAAAAATTTAACTCAGTTCACTAGTTAGTTTAATCCCCCGTGTAACCCTTTTGCTTACTCTCATTTTAAGAGTAAAAATACCCCTAGAACAACTTGTTGAGCCATTCCTTTCTTTTTGTCCGCAACAATTAAAATTGTTTCATTTCACCTTTACATCTTAGCCTACCGTGTAGATTAAAGCCTATTTTTATTAATGTTGCTAGTTGCTTTCGTGTAAAGTTTTGTAGTTCCTGTGTCAGAGTGAGATTTCTCTATATCTGTAAAGGTCAGAAAAATTACACAATGCAATGGGAATATTTTGTAGCTCGTGTATTTTGCTACTTTCGTGATTAAATGTTATGTCTGAAGAAGAAAAGTTAAAAGTAAAAAATCAGTCGGACAAATGATGATAGTGAAGACGGTGAATTACACCTTAGCATTTACGATGTATTGCAAGCAAAAAAATAGTTGAAAAGAAAGATGTTGGTTCATTGAGCTTATACCGGAAGAGATTATTTGAAAGGAATCGATTAATCGTTGATTACGTGGCAAAATAAACGATGTAAAAAGTACATTGTAAAAGTAGCCGATTATCACCACTTGTTTGGTAAACAGGATGTAATGTTCAGATGTAAGGGAAAGTTGACTGTTATGGGGAATGCGAATTAGGTTGTCTTTGCTCATTTCTTTGATCCGAGGCATTGTGTGTCTTATGTTCGAGTCTTTGTCATGGCACGGTGGGGAGAGTTACTAGCAACCGTACTTTTTTGTAGGCGTTATCTTATTTGTTTTGTTTTTATTTTATTTAGCAACCATTTTTACTTCCATTTCATGATACTAACCTTAGGATCTACTCGGAATGAGGATGTGTTCGAGCGTGGTTATCTATTCTGTCGTTAAAATCCATGTATGCAGGTCTCAGCTGCCTTATTTCGGCGATGACCTTTGATGAAAGGCAGAAGCTCCATACCTATATAAATTCTTTTAAAAGAATGATGAACCGAGCCTATTAATATATACCAATTTACCCTTTGACTTGTACTCCTTAGCTCTAGGGTAGGGAGTTGAGTATCCTTGCCAAGCTATGATACGAAGCTAATCACTGACCCGTACCAAATGAGCATATACTTAAAAAGTTTACACTTAGATTAGTTTTATGATCTGAGTGTTTTCCTTCCATATTTCGTGCGGAGTCTTGGTTTTTTACTTGTGGTTAGAACATAAAAAAAAAAAATAGTGCTTAACAAAAAAAATCCTTAACCTCGGTTGGGATGCATTTTTAAAAACCTTTCTAAAATCTACTTAAGGACAACTAGGATTTAAGTGGGGGAAAATTTGATATCATCAAATAACGTCATATTTTATCATCATTTATCCCATACATTTTACCCACATTTATATAGTTAATTCAAGATTATTGGTACTTATTGCTTAATGTTTATGATTCAGTAATTATGGAGTACTTGTGAAGGAACATGCTATAAGGTGCACATTCTGAAGCTAAAACGAAGACAATGTAAGAAAATATTATTCTGCTATATACGCCATTCCCAAGCAAGAAAAAGATCACCGGCGTATCTGCCAGCTTATTCAAGAAGAGCATAATGAGCAATTCATGATCGGCGTATCCACCTACTCACCTATACGTTGTATGCACAGTTGGTCATCAGTCAAAGATATGCATTTAATATGATTGATGGTAATTAATCTTGATTGATTTAATCTTATCGCGAACTCCAAGGAAATTAACCCTATATGTTGTATTCACCACTCTCTATACGGTGTATCCAGGCTGTTTTCAGACACTATAAATACGAGGATCAAAAATGAGTTTTAGTGTGCAAAAATTACATTCTCTATACCATACACTCTGAAGTTAAATTTTTCAAGATATTAGAAGCAGCCAAGGTCAAGCACCAACCATAATTCCATAGAAGACATCATGTAATTCTTACTTTCTTAATCATTCGATTTCTAATTGTTTGATCACGTTTGTAAAATGACAATGATCAAGGGTATTAGCCATGTTAATGAAGATTATAATGTTTGGTTTGTTTTAATCTGGCTTGCTTAATTTATTATTGTTGTTTAATTATGTTTATCGTCTTATACTTGTTTATGTTCTTGTACATGCGACCTATCATTCAATTGGGTCTAGTGAGACTTAACCAGTAATTTAGATACCAGGATAGCTCTCCATGTTGTGCTTTGTATGCCCGGACCAATAGAATCACAAATGACACCTTGTCCTTGCCCTTTGATTATAAGCTTAGTTGGACCGGCAGGTGACCCGTTAATTGTTCAACCAATATTGTTCTTAATTATTTGGTATTGATTTTGGTGGTGGACTACCGGTGTATAAAACAACATCAAGCAATAAGTGGGTAAAGTCCTGATGGGCTAGGGTATTAACAGGATCACCACTGCTTTAATTCCCTATGATAGATTATAATTAGACTTTTGGATACTTTATGCGGATGTGTTAATCGTGATAGGATTGTTCTTATCTAGGTCTTAGGATGAAGAACCGCCTAAGTCTTAAGAATGATATGCCGCCTCGAGATAAGTAGCCATTGCACTAAACAAACAAACCAGCTTGTAATCGAATTTAACATGGTTAATACAGTTTTTTATTATTTGGCTTGTACCGCTTCTTTATCTTGTGATTATTTGCTTTAGTGTTGTTTTGGATTAATCTTTGTCACCACCCAACCTGTGCCAGTCTCTCAGGCTAAAAACCCCCCATTTACCTCTAGTAAATATGTATTGCATAGGTTTAACAAGTAATTAGACTAATCTAGATAGAATAAAATACTAATAGAATATTAGGTTACTCTCGCTCTTAGTGTTCAACACCCTACTTACCGCGAAGCTACATCTTGACCGGGTACATTGCCCGTTAAAGTGTTGTCTTTAGATTTGTCGGCTAAATATAAATGTAAAACTTGATAGTTTTTAATTATACACCACACGACGACACATCACCACGTTCGATATCTTCAAAAATATTCACATTCTATAACTTGAATACGGTGTATAGGATTCCTCTGGATACAACGTATTAAATCTTGTTCCTTCGTGGTCTTTAGTGAAGCGCAAGCACAGATACGCCGTATCTTCCTTGATGGCTACAGCGTATAGGATGTCAGAATCAGTTTCTTCATATATCTTCGTTTAAGCTTTATAAGGCGTGCCTTTTAGCTAATCTTCACCAAGTACTCTATAATTACTGCAATTCTCAAATACAAACGATTAAGTAACAATTCCTTGCAATAATTATACAAAATGGGTTATTTATATGGGATAAATGATGCTATAAAAGTAACGTTATTTGATGTCATCAATAATCTAAAGTTCCACTCTAGGGTTTCATTCATTCAGTCTTAGTCTTATTCATATCTAATTTTCTCTTTTTAAAATGAAAATTAAAAACTTTACCATTCTTTTTCATTATACATTTTACTAAAAAATGAGTATGCTATTTCGTCTCTAAGCGCCATGAGGTTTCACGGCTTTTTTTTGGGGCTCCAAATTCCACTCGGCCCGCCCGATGGTTACGTTTATCGGTCCAAAAAAAAACTTTTATAATCCTCCCCCTTCTATTCTACCGGTGTTTACTGTTCATCGGCCAAAAAAAAAACTTTATAATCCCCCCTTTCTCACATCGGCCCGACCCCAGTGGTTACTGTTCCTCGGCAAAAAAAAAACTTTATAATCACCCCCTCCTCTTCTTTGGCAAAAAATAAGAAAAAAAAAATTACGTGACGTACTCTCATTTTTAACTATTTACGACTTCTTATTGGCCTGTGCCAAAAAAAAATTTAAACAAATAAAAAATTTCCCTTTATTGAAAAAAAAACCCTATATCGGGCATTATACTATATATCATTAGAGATGCTAGCTACAGTGGCGCGATGTTATATGACCAAAAAAATAAACCCGCACAAAATACAATACGAAAAAAGAATGCCCCGCAGTAACGCGCGATTGTCATTTAATATAAGAAAAAAAACAAACTATTAAACATGAGACCGAAAAAATAAACCCGAAAAAAAAAATTAATGCCCCACAACAACGCGCGAAAAATTAACGCCCCGCAGCAACGCGCGGGTAATCTTGCTTGTTTTCATTTATATAAAACACACACACAAATATACACAATGCTCTCCCTCTCCTCTCACCAATATCGGCCGGCCACCGACATCCAGCCGCCGCCGCCAATCCGGCCACCACCACACGTCGCCGCCACGGCCATGGAAAACTTTTTCGGAACCGGACTTCCGGCCGAAATCAAAAAGATCCTCATCAACGGATCCTAGAGACCACACTAGAAGCCCAACGATCCTATAGCCACACGCGCGTCACTTGCCGCTACCCCTCCCGAAACCACCACCACAGCCGGTCTATCTCCGCACCATCACCACCATACCACCCACAAGGGGTGCGTCGGGTTTGGTTTTGCACCGGTAAGGGTGCGTTTGGGTTCGGTCAGCCGCACAAGGGGTGCGTTGGTTTTCGTGTTTGCACCGAGGGTGCGTTCGGGTTGCTCCGTAAATATAACGCCACTAGGGAGCGCTTTCCGGTTATAATCAGAAACACCACAAGGGTGGTTGTTTCGGTGGTTTGGCAGCAGCTACCACCACATAGGGCTGCGTTTGGCTCATTATCCCCACACCGAGGTCCGTTTGGTTTTTCTGTCACCGAAAAGGGTGCGGTCGGGTTCGGGTCAGCCACCGATTATGGTGCGTTTTGCTGAGACAAAACGCCACACGGTGGGAGTCGATTTGAGTCTAACAGACCCAGTACTACAAGGTGGGTGCGTTTGGTTTTAGTCTACAACAAAAGAGGGAGCGATTGGTTTCGTCCGCGAACGTAGGAGTGCATTTGGATTGGCTGGCGAAACAGCCATGGTGCTTTGGCTGAGGGTAGCACAAGGGGTGATGTTTTGGTTCTAGAGTGATAGCCCGAGAGGGTGGCGTTTGGATTCGATTTCACTATTCTAGGGGTGCGTATTGCTGTGACAATCCCGAAAAGGTGCGTATGGTATATTTATCCAGCAACTAAGGGAGTAATTGTTTTATTGGTATAACAGAAGATGGGTCGTCTATGGCTTAACAGCCACCCATCAAGGGTGCGTTGGTTACTTATACACACACGGGATGCGTTTTGTTGGTTATTAAAAACCACAAAGGGTGCGTTTGGTTATGCAGAATTGCACAAGGGTAAGTTTGAGCTTGTCGCAGGCCGCCAAGGTGCGTTTGGTTGGACAGATTTGCACCAAGGGGTGCGTTTGGGTTAACATAAGAACCAAGGGGTGCGTTTGGGTTTAGAGAAGACAACAAAGGATACGTTTGGTTTAGCGAAACAACAAGGGTTCGTTTGGTTTATACACTTGACTAATAAATATAACACGAGACATATTAATAAATTATAAAATCGGAACTAAAAAGGAGGTTAATGGTTACAATAAATATGGTAATTAACAACTTTTTAGATTATAAATATAAACAAATATATATTAAAACACGTAGATCTTTGCAACGCGCGGTTTGTTGAAAAGTGGAAAAGAAAACATTAGGTTTTATAAATATGGGGAAACGTTATATAACCGGGAAGGTCATGACAAAATTTATATAACTTTTTATATTTAGTAATGTTTATCTAAAGCCTCTATTATTTTAGAAACCGAGTACCAAGTGTAGACTAAGTTATAATTTTAAAGATCTAATTCTCTCTTTTGCAATATGACAATATAACCAGTATAAACCAACCAAAACCTAATCTCTTTTACAGTGGTCTGATGCTCTAACTATATTAGACTATGACTCGTCGAGGAAAGAAACACACATAAATTTCTATAAAATATAAATTTTTATATTTTTAATAATTAGTCAGCTAGAATATAACATAACAAATTGTCTTGTTAAAAGCTTTACAGAACATCGTTATAAACATAAAGTGGTGATTATCGTGTAAACGGGTCAATCTCTATTTTGGTTTAATTCTATTTAACTCTATACTTATCTCTATATAATACTTGCAAAGCCAGTATATACTTATCACTATTAATCATCTAGGATTGTATATTTTGTCTTTGTTATATAATTCACAGTATGAGTTATATAAGGGCTTAATTCATATTAATAAATTTACAGGATACATATTAACAGTACTTTGCGATCCCTTTCCAATTATTATTTAACCAACCACAAACTAGACAACTTTAAATCTAAATCTTTATCAACGTGTGGCGTTGATGTAACTATTCATCGGGAAACCCAAATACATTATCCTAGGCTAGTGGGACTAGGCGTTAAGATTAGTTGCAACTTCTTGATCGAGCCGCTTCGTCTTCCGTTTGTGTTGTGCATATTAGATGCCCATCTGTCAATCGTTCTACATCATCAAGGTGAGTTTATAGCCCCACGTTTTACATGTTTACATATATTTTTGGGGTGAGAACATGCTTGTTTACAAATGCATTTACATGGTTGATTACCTGTTTGGTTTACATACTCATTTATATATCTCGCGAGGAGATACAATACTTGGTTTAATTTTTGAACGTAAACACATACTATACTTTTATGATTATGGATTAGCTTAAGTTGCATGAACTGTTAATTACTCGGAGGGTAAGCGCGAATGTTATAAGATAGATCTATTTGGGATTGACAATCCCCGTTCGGGTGACTAGCTATCACTGGGAACGAACGTTATACCATGTCGGATTACGATTGGATTGGCGCCTGCGGGGCCAACAATCACATACACATATTATTTTCAGAAATGCCCGGGTGTCCTTGGAGGGGACACCTATGATGGGTACATATTATTTTCATTAATGCCCAGGTGTTCTTGGAGGGAACACCCACGATGGGAACATATTCTTTTATTACTGCCCGGGTGTTCTTGGAGGGAACACTACGATGGGTACACTCTTACTGTGCCTTGAATAAAGTGGCATACATACAAGTCTACGTCGCAGTTTCATGAACTTAGAGTAATTGTAATTATTGTTTATTACTCACAAATAAATGTATACAACGGTGCCTTGAATAAAGTGGCAATGCATACTTGAAACATTTTGGTGACATTAATTTGGTCATGCATTCTTTATAAATCTTTGGGATAAGATTGACACTTTTGGTGACATTAAATTGGTTATGCATTCTTTATAAATCTTTGGGATAAGATTGGTACTTTTGGTGACATCAAATTGGTCATGCATTCTTTATAAATCTTTGGGATTTTTACATGGTACTGTGATGATACAGTGGACAAATACATTCATTTGAAACTTACATTCATATTTAAACTAACCTATGAACTCACCAACTTTATGTTGACCGTTTTAAGCATGTTTTTTCCTCAGAGTTGATATAGATACTTGGCTTAATCTATGAACTCACCAACTTTAATGTTGACACTTTTTAAGCATGTTTTTCTCAGGTGAATTAGATGCTTGGATTATTTGATGTGCATTGGAGTCTAAATTCAAACGACACATATAGAGGTCGTTCTCTTGTATCTAGCGCTGTGTATTATGAAGTAACGCCCCCGGACACATCATTCCGCTGCGACACGTTTTTGGGGGTGTTACAGATTGGTATCAGAGCACTGGTTATAGAGAACTAGGTTGCATATTTTACCCTAGACTATAACCGTTTTCGCAAATATTGCATCACATCAAACATTTTCAAAGTGCATACACACTACTTGCTTACTTGCTTAGGTTACTTGCTACCTTAAGGGCTTACATGACATACATATATGTAATATATATGCTTACATCTTTTGCGTATATCGCACGTTTATTTATATAAGAGTTATTTATATAAATACCAGAGCATTTCTTAAGACATTGTGAGTTGCACAATGGTCTCATTTATACCTTAGGCATTGTGAGTTGCACAATGGTCTCGTTTCATTCTCAGACATTGTAAGTTAAACGATGGTCTCTAAGAATATTATTTTCTTCCTAGTTTTATACAATATCGTATTACACGGAGACCGTCCAAATTTTTGTTTACATGGGATTATGTATAAATCTAAGTATTACAAGTCTTGTATGGGCGGGACTTGTAATAGGAGGATTTATATGATAATTGCTATGTTGACTCGTTCATGAAGACCTTTACCTTATTTACTCTAACCGAGTACTCGTTAACGATCTTGAACACTATGTGATTTCCCTGATAGTTTTACTCCCCGTCTTCGAAGACGAGTTTTAAACACTCGTCCCATACTCATTAGAGCGCATGCATCGTCATGTCATCCACCACCTTGAAGGTTATGGGAGTACGCGTATTTCATCGGGAATTATTAAGTATGATGATTTAAAATCTATTTATTTGAAAGGATTGGGACGCCTCTTCATTTAAATAAATAAATTTTAAATCACCGAACTATAAGTTTATCAATTCATTATTTACATAAATTGGAACGCTTCTTTATGCAAATAATGAATTATAAATGAGTGGGCTTAATGGTATCCAATATGACACGAGTACGACCTCGAACCCGATAATCACCCGAATCCGTTAAAATGGTCTAGAAACACAATCGTGTCTTACCACTCAGCAGAATCTTAAGGCCTCGTTCAGAACTACCTTATCTCATTCTTAAGTTATTACTTTGGCTGTTACAAATCCTTACGATCAGGAACTATTTGTGGAGCTAACCGACTAGTGCACACTTAAGCTAATGGATTTGATTCATCCTCGTACTTCCTAAGTAAGTTGAATACT
>BQNB010141247.1:2891-17297 GCA_026074375.1 Tanacetum coccineum
TTTTCTAGTTGCCTATGTTTACGAACCGGTAGTTCTCAATTTTTTTGGGGCTATTTGAGGCCTTTCATAATCGGATTTCTATAGACGACGACCTAAAAACCATGACAGTGACTATATATATACAGGTCTATGAAAATCGAGGGCCTTAAAAATTTGGGGGCCTAAAGCCCTAGCTTTACTTGCCTTACCCTTGAGCCACCCCTGTTATAAATTATACGGATAATAACAACAACAAAAAAATGCTGTTTTTATGTAGCTTCTTTTTTTTATAATTAAAATGAATGCTATAATTAGCGTGAGACGTGACGTGGCGGCAAGTCACCAAAATTTAAATCATATTTCATATATATGGAGTTTAAAAAAAAAAGTGTTATCCATAAGGAATAAAGTCAACAAAACACATCAAAAAGGCATCACCATGACACGCCTTTTAGAACCCATTAAAACACAAAACTTTCTATTTCCACTTTTGTGCGTATTTTGTGACCATTCTACCCTTATTTTTCTTAATCACCCTATTAACATCAAAAGGTAAACAAAAATGGACAAATTAGATACATTTTTTTTGTTAATATCCTTAAATTATACTCAAATTTAGGGTCTACATGTGTTTTAATTTGTAACTGTTGTATAAATGTACTTGTTTATGCTTCTACCAGCTTATAAATGTAAGCATATTGCCAACAAATCGACAAGAAATCCCACATTGCGTCAAGGAAAAAAATGTGGCAGTCAAGTGTTCGATATACATTTAGTTTATAAGTGCTGACAAAATATTGTGCATTTCTTAGATGCGTGTATGTCTACAAATGAGATATTTTTGTTTTAAGCTTGTAGTAATTGAGCGATTTGATATTGTGGATAGAGAATGATTTACGTAAATGAGGATGCAATTGATAATAGCGAATATATAACTTTTTTGTTCCTAGCTGTAGAGTGGAACATTATGCATTCAGCTTTCAGCCAAACGTCCATCAAGGAGGTCGTCCATCAAGTCGAATATTCAGATGACTTTAGTTGATGACAGTTTTGGTAGGGCGAAAGCTGTTATAAGCCCATCCGAAATACTGGTAATTGCGTATTTGAATCGAGTCAGTGTTTTAACTGCGCGTAGACTGATGTGATTGATTAATCGGTTTGCAGGCGTATGATCTTGTTCAAGGACCCCTTGTAAGTCCTATCTACTTTTAGATCCCCTCACAATTATGATACTGTTACCATAGGCGTATCGAGTTTTCTTGTTTTTGTGAAGCTTGACTTGTGTGTTTCTTAACTTTAGGTTGCCAGCATTTTTGTCTAGTAACTCATAGCGGGTCTGTTATTTTGTATTATATGAACTCATCTATGCCTAGAGGAAAACATAGGGTCTCAATGCTGAACCTTGGAGTTAACCAGGGGCGTCCTCGAGTTTTTTGGGGACCTGGGTGAAAATCGATAATGAGACCTTCGGAACTAATGTAATATAAAAAGTGTCCCCGTTTTATACGATATAATACAAACTAAGTATTTAAGCGTTCAACATATGACTTATAAAAGATATTTTCTCCAATAATTGCTTTTTTTCAAGAAAAATATGTGTACACATGTTTATAATTGTTAACGGGACTAATTTTGAGGCCCCTAAACTTTTGGTGACCCTGAGCGGTCGCCCACCCTCAAGGATGGGTTTTGAGTTAACCCCAATAAAATAGGAATAACATTTTTGTTAGCATTCTACGTGCTTCACTATTTTCATATGAAACCTGTCAAAATGATCTGTGCATCATTTTTCAAACTCATATGTTTGACTAAAAAGATTATTCTCGCCCTTAATTCATATGGTGCCACTTTTAAATCCCTAGTTTACTTTCTCATCTTATTCAACATGCATATCACTTCCGCCCTCTTACAAATGTCTGGCCTCTTAACTTCATGCTGCTTTCTTAGTGCTAGTTGTATACTTCTCTATGCTCTAGTACTCTCTTACAACCATGTAACAGTTTAGAGCACAACTTTTTTTTTTCTTTGCTAATGAAACAATATATTACGAGCATAAATACCAAGCCGTGTTGTGACTATTTCTTTTCAACTTGTGAATAACGGAGGAGAACGTAGGTTAAGCCGTTCATGTCTGTAACACTTAGGTGGTACATATTTTCTCTTTGGCATAGATTTGGTGCAAGAGCACATTAAAGCACGCTGCTGTCAGTCACTGGGATGTTGCTTTTCTCCTTAGTTTTATACTTGTTTTTTATTTTGCTTTTCACATTCTATGCACAGGTTCGATGGAGTTACATAGCAGATAGAAGAGTACCTTGTCCGCCAACAGCTGTTCTTTTGCATGGTATTTTAGGTAGCAGGAAGAACTGGGGTATGTGCTGTACTAAACATTTATGCTGTAAAGCAGTCAGTCATGCTTGTGATTTAATGGAATTGTGTGATGTGTGTATTAGGAACCTTTGCTCGGAGATTAGCACAGGAATTCCCAAACTGGCAGGTAAGTCGATATGTATTACGCGATTACGAATTTGAAAAATCTTTTACTTAGTAATTATCAACTTGGTAAGTGACAGTGAATTTTTTGCTGTCGCTATCTGCTCCAATCTTTCATATGGCACACAGACACTCTTTCCACTTCAGTGTAGTTATCAACCACTTTTATACAATCAAAATCTTGTTATCAACTTTAAATCTGTTAGAAACTTATGTTACATCCATAGCTTGGAGGCAAAGGATAATATGATTAGAGGTGCAGGACTGATAAGTCTGAAAGGCCCAGTATCTTGCCCGAGGAACTGGTTATAAGAGTGATAAGTGATAAGCCGAGATAGAATTGATGGCAGTAGTTCAAATAGTTTATGCACATGGACAAGTATACAAGTTGGAGAGAGAGAAATATGCACACACATAATCAGTTACATGCTTTGCATGCAAGATATGTAAAACCTGTTCCCCTCCCTTCACAGTAGTTAGGCCTGCAATGGGTCGGGTCTTGCTGTGGATCCCCCATTTATATGACTGGGTGTGCATCAAAAAGCTTAATACACTTATCCCCTAAATTGTCCTAGTAAGGTGGGTCAATACTTGGTCGGTCCATAATCCATCTGCCGAGATCCATGTTTAAATATTAAAAAGATTATTGTCCATTACCATTGTTCGTTCAGTGTATTATTAGGTCCATGTTCTTTTTATCGTTTGGCTGAGTTCTTTTGCAGACCAAAGACTAGATGCTTTATAAGTACTTTAACATTTATTTTTTGTGTTGACTAATATATATAGATTTACAAGCCTTTCAAAAACAAATAGAAAACTTTGACTCGCAATAAAGTTAGTTCGGCCTTAACGTTATGTGAATTTATAATTCAGTGATACTTGTTTTTATCATTAAATCGATCTCACAGTATAAATATGCGATTCTTTATCACTTTTCACATGTAATTTTGTTTTCACAGTTCCTCTTGGTTGACCTGCGGTGTCATGGTGACTCAGCATCTATCTTGAAGACAGGACCTCATAATGTTTCATCAACCGCTCTTGATGTTCTAAAGTTGGTGAGTGCTCTTTTGTAGTTTTGAGATCATATATATGCATAAATAATTAAATATTTTATTCTAAGTCCGTCCCAGTTTATCCTGGATATTCTCATAATGAATCAATGGGCTTTAAGTTATCTTTATACAGCTAAAGTTAGTTAAAGACATGCTTTAGTTGACTTCCCTGCTTATTTATTTAAACGAAACTTGGATTGACAATTTTCCCTCTTTCATGTGGAGTAGCTTGGTCATCTTAAAATCACTCCAAGAGTCATAATTGGTCACAGCTTTGGAGGAAAAGGTAATTCAAACATAGTTACAAATTCACGAGTAATTCACATGTTTGTACTCCTATGCTCTTGTAGTACTGTGTAATTTATAACTCTATTATGTGATTCAGTTGCACTGAGCATGGTTGAACAAGCTGCAAAGCCACTTCCACGTCCTGTCAGAGTAAGTCCACATGTCTAGATAGTCTAAAACCATCTAATTTTTTATGTAAGCGACTTTTTATCACCCTGGTCAATGTTTCTATACTTACTAGTTTTATATGTTTATAAATTTTCAAGGTTTGGGTTCTAGATGCTACACCTGGAAAGGTTAGAGCAGGTAGAGATGGAGATGATCATCCTGCAGAGTTGATCACGTTTTTAAGTGCATTTCCAAACAAGGTGTGTAAAATGTAGGCTTTTTTTTTGTTATCTTCGGTTTATAAGTTTATTACTCTATTTGGTATCATGATCACACACCTATTCAGATTTTTGGTCCCGTTGGGATCTTGTTATCTTGATTAATCTGATAACTAGCAGTATTATCTCTCTTTTTGGTCGATATATTATAAAATTTTGTGAAGTGATGTGAATGCTTTTAGCATCTTGGGATAATTGTAATTATGCAATAGTGTTACCTGTTAACTCCTATGATTTTTCTAATATCTTTTTTCAAGGAAGGTTGTATCAAAAAGGGAAGTCATACAGGCTCTTGTACGTGAGGGGTTTTCTAACGATGTGGCACAGGTAAACTTTTTAAGACAACTACTAAAACTTGTGCTTTCTAATGACGAGCTTGTTTTCTACTTTAGAGGCTTGATTGTTGATGCAGACATGGAGCTCTATCACATTATGATATGTTTATCTTACACACATTTACTTTTACACCACCTTCATATTTAAAGCTGAGATTTGTGTGTTATGTCATTAGACAGTTTATTTTGAATAGTAAATATTAAAAGCTTTCTTGTCGATAATAACTAGGGTAGTGCCTTGTTATTTCCTCTGGCTGATAATTGTTTGCAAATCATTGAGATGTCAAACCGTGTAATTGATGCATCTTTAAACTTTTTGTCATTGCAGTGGGTAGTTACTAATCTTCGGCAGACTAACCCTTCCGATTCATCTTCTGGATTTTCTTGGATATTTGACCTTGATGGAATTGCTGAAATGTATCAATCATATGAAGACACAAATTTATGGTAATTTTCCTCATAATACATATATCATTGCCAAAGAAACTATGCTCCTATTGACGCAGCTACTATATAGTAAATATACAGCTAAAATCAAAATTAGATCTAAAAAACAGTTAACTTATGCAATAAGTCCATTTGGCAACCATGTTTTAGAGTATCTTATTGGGACAAAAATATAAATTTAGACTTAGAATTTATATCGGTTGAAAATTGTAGTTCGATGAAACAGTGGACTGGAAGGCTCTTTCCAGCTGTTGACTTTATTGCTGATTAGAGTTTGATTTTATGCCAGGGATGTGGTGGAAGATGTACCACGAGGTGTACATGTAAATTTTTTAAAAGCAGAAAGAAGCTTGCACAGATGGGCACTTGGAGATCTGCAGAGGATTCACGCAGCTGAAGAGCAAGCTTCTCAAGAGGGTGGTGGTGTCGAAATGCATGTTCTTGAAGATGCGGGCCACTGGGTATGTTCCTATTTTCACATTTTAGTCTCTTATACTTGATAATCACAATACATGCCCCTTCGGTGAAAAAAAAAATACATGCCCCTACATTTATTTTTGAGATTGCCGATAACCATATCTATATGGAGATTGACTTCCCAGTTTTTCAAATACATTTATATGACGATTCTACCCTTCAAGTGTGGTTATTTTTTCCCAGAAATGAATAGAAATGTTAAAGTTGAAACAGATTCTCCGAGTAATACCCTAACTAACGATACCGGTCATATGTGTCGGCTAACCACTTGATCCAAGCCTTGCTCTTTTCGATGCTGCAACTTTTCTTACAAATAAATGATGCCGGTCATATGATGTTTGTTCAGGTACATGCTGATAATCCAGACGGGCTCTTCAAGATTTTATCGTTCTCATTTCAAGGCGTGTGAATTCAAGAAACTTGGTTTTGCCATTCAAGTTCTTGCTATGTCATGCTTTCATGAAGCTTTTCGCTATTGTGTGCAGCCTCTGCAATTCTGAGGTTACAACTCGGCTTTTTCCCTGTACTATTGAAATCAACTTGGCAACTAAATTGGAGATCAAGCATTATAGTGCCCATAGTGTTCAAAGTTACATATAGCATAACATGTCATTTACTGTATTATTATTGAATGTTACATGGTTTTCCTTTTTAATTTTAAGTGACTTTGCACAAATTTATTACAGAGTAGTTTGTTTAACCTATAGCAGATACTCATATATGATGCAACTAGATTTCTTCTGATGTAGACATGAAAGACCTTTGCTATGGGCACCGGCGACTGACAAAAACTATAAAAATGCATTGGGGATACTATAGTATTTTATCAACGATCACAAAATGTGTCGGCTAATTTTGTGTTTTTTTAACAGTTACATTTCATTAGACCGTCCGGAGGTGGTGATTTGTATATATAGAGTTTAATACCAAGTGTTTACCATTTAGAACTTTATTTTAGAGTGCATATATTGTAACAAATTCCTGCGTCCGCCACCAAACAAGTCTTGGCTTTCGTATAACTTTCAAATAAAGGTTTTAACTACATTTTAGTACCATACCGGCACGTTTTCGGTGTACCGGATTTTTCCCCAGACACATATTCAAAGTCCTGTTTCTGGAACCGAGAGTCATGCCAATGCTGGTTCCGGCAACGAGTACGGGAAAACGGTACTAAACCGGGTAAAGAACCGTTTAATTAAAAGTTCATATTTAAATTAGTTTCTGGTTTTTATGAACAAGATCTAGTGTTTGAAAACCATTTTGTAAGTTCTTGGAAGTTAGCTATGTATGGACTTAAATTAAAATAATAACTAATTAAACAAAGCTTTGTAAATGGTAGGTTAGGATAGTTTTTTATTATTTTTGACGTGTAAAAGTGGAGTTTGGTTATAAGGGTTGAATTTGGACTTGTAAAATACATGATATGATATGAACAATAGAAGTGCTTGGACGTGTAGATTAATATCAAAAACTTGCTCCGTTGAATTTCGGTGTCAAAACCGGTCGTTTTAGTACTCTATCGAATTAGAATGGTACCGGATTTTTTTCCTCTTGTTTCGTAGTACCGGTACCGTACCGGGTATAGAGAAGCTTGTTGGGGACGGTACCGGTACGATCCTGGTATCGTACCGTTTTTTCAGTACCCGTGCTCATCCCTAGTTTTTACTTTCGAACTTATGACTTTTATTCAAGTGAGAAATTTTGAAGGAAAGCTATAACATGTTTGCTTATTTCTAGCCACACATTTTAATATCTTATTATTTTCATTTTTTAAGTTGCAAAATATATATTTTCATAATAGATTTTGTTAAAAAAAATAACTTATCAATTGTTATTCTCATATATTTACCTTCAAATTCAAATATATACATTTGAAATCACGTTCCAAATCTTACACCGGTTTTTGAGGCTTTATATGTTTTATTAAAAAAAAGTGAAAACTGAGAAAAGAAAAATAAAGAAAGAAGATACTTATATAATTTGTTTTCTTGAGCTAAAAATACAACCAAAAAAAAAATAGTTGGTGTATTTACTATTATACCTTTTTTTACAAAATTTAAAAGTTAAAAAATAGGATAATTTTGTTATTTGATATGTCGAACTTTAGTTTAATGTCATTTTCGTCCAGTTTTTGAAAAATGGTTTTAAGTTAGGTTTTCTCTTTAATTTCTCTCCGTAAAAGAAATGGAAGAGTAAAAGTTCTTCACAATTTCCTTTTTTTTTACTTTTAGTTTTCTCTAAAATTAAACTTTAAGAGCCCGTCTGGTTTAAAAGTGAGGTTTGAATAAAATTTGAATTTAGTTTATAATTTAAATTTTACATAGGTTAAAAAGAGATAAATTATATTAGTTTATATGTATTATATAATAAAATACAAATGAAAAATATAATCAAAATGTTAAATTAGTTAAGCATCTAATGGAAAAGAAAATAGTCTCACATGGTTTGAATCGGTTTTTGGCTAAAACTGAAATCGATTCGAAATATTCGGTTTTTATAAAACCCTATACTGAACCGTTCGGTTTTTGATGGTTCATTGTTTTTTGTTTATTATCAGTTTTGATTCGGTTTTTAATTATATTTGGGTGTGACCAATTTATAAAAAAAACTTGTTTTACGTAGAAAAATTGTTATTCTTCTTTACTTTTTTGGTCAATCTAAGTCTAATAATGTTTATCCCTAATTTATACAGTTACACACATGCAAGTGAACACACACATAGCATGATCATTGTTACATATGTATTAATATATTATCAAGTAAACACACGTACACAACAAACATGCATATAAACGTAAAGATACATACATTATAATTTCACCCACAAAATGAATATTAATGTATAAATTTAATTTATTTATTTATATTATATTAATTATATAATAGAAATGGTTCGGTTCGGTTTTTGGAAAAAACCGAATCGAATCGAATTTTTCGGTCTTTAAAAAAGTAAAAGACGGAATCATTAATTTCTAGTTTTGGTTTCTGCTCAACCTTAGTTTAAAATAAAACCCGACAAGTTTAGAAAAACCTTTGAAAAGATAAACCATTAAACCCCATGAAACAAACACTTATCCAAAAGGAAAACCCTTACAACCAAACAAACGCAGGTTTAGTCCCACATTCAAAAATAAATTTGAAATAAGTGGCGCCTCCTCCTCCCAAGGTCATCTAATCTTTACTGATTGAAGATCGATCGATCCAAGGTACCCGCAACAACAGCAACATAATACGGTAAATCTTTTTTCCCTAAATTTAGACATCTTATAAACCTCTGCGCACCAACTGTTTGATGAAATGCTTCACAAAAATGCGTCTTTATCTTGTTTCCTAAGGTCACTAGTATTAATTGATCGTTATTTTCAGGTTACATATCACTTGATCAAGGGAGGAACTCAACACCAAGTTTCTTACATGTGGTATTATTCTAATTTCTCACCTTTTCACTTTTTTATTTTAGGTGTCATAAGTAGCTGCCTTGCCAATGTTGAGTCGCCAATTTTATTACCCTTAAGCTGGAATTGGAATAATTCTAGTTTTTTATTCATGTTTATCTGCAGGCAGAAATGGTTTCCAAAAAGAGAAAACTTAACGTCAAAAAACCACATGCACACACTCCAATGACTACAAACGTTTTTAAAAACTTAATCACCGCCTTTGAATCTTCTCAGGTACGTCTACTTGTAACTTAAAACCATTTTCAAAAAACGGGACTAAAATGAACATTAACCTAAAGTTTCGTGACATGTCAAATAACAAAATTATCCTATTTTCTAACTTTTAATTTTGTAAAAAAAGGGTTTAGTAGTAAATACACCAACTATTTTTTGTTGTTGTATTTTTAGCTCAAGAAAACAAATTATATAAGTATCTTCTTTCTTTATTTTTCTTTTCTCAGTTTTCACTTTTTTTTAATAAAACATATAAAGCCTCAAAAACCGGTGTAAGATTTGGAAAGGTATTTTTTTTCAAATAGGGGTTTTTAAATATTTGAATTATGAAGGTAAATATACTGAGAATAACAATTGAATAAGTAATATTTTTTTAACAAAATCTATTATGAAATTATATATATTGCAACTTAAAAAAAGTGAAAATAAATAAGATATTAAAATGTGTGGCTAGAAATAAGCAAACATGTTATAGCTTTCCTTCAAAATTTCTCACTTGAAGATAAAAGTTCAAAAGTTGCGAGTAAAAGACTAGGGATGAGCACGGGTACTGAAAAAACGGTACGATACCAGGATCGTACCGGTACCGTCCCCAACAAGCTTCTCTATACCCGGTACGGTACCGGTACTACGAAACAAGAGGAAAAAAATCCGGTACCATTCTAATTCGATAGAGTACTAAAACGACCGGTTTTGACACCGAAATTCAACGGAGCAAGTTTTTGATATTAATCTACACGTCCAAGCACTTCTATTGTTCATATCATATCATGTATTTTACAAGTCCAAATTCAACCCTTATAACCAAACTCCACTTTTACACGTCAAAAATAATAAAAAACTATCCTAACCTACCATTTACAAAGCTTTGTTTAATTAGTTATTATTTTAATTTAAGTCCATACATAGCTAACTTCCAAGAACTTA
Source organism: Tanacetum coccineum (assembly GCA_026074375.1). Taxonomy (NCBI): domain Eukaryota; kingdom Viridiplantae; phylum Streptophyta; class Magnoliopsida; order Asterales; family Asteraceae; genus Tanacetum; species Tanacetum coccineum. The sequence goes on from BQNB010141247.1 coordinate 12,950, forward strand.
CAAAATGGTTTTCAAACACTAGATCTTGTTCATAAAAACCAGAAACTAATTTAAATATGAACTTTTAATTAAACGGTTCTTTACCCGGTTTAGTAACCGTTTTCCCGACACGTTGCCGGAACAGCAATTGGGCATGACCTCGTTCCAGAAACATGACTTTGAATATGTGTCTGGGAAAAAGTCCTGTACACCTGAAACGTGCCGGTATTGTACTAAAATGTAAGTTTAAAACCTTATTTGAAAGTTTATCCGAAAGCCAAGACTTGTATGGTGGCGGGACGCCAGACATTTGTATACAATATTATGCACTCTAAAATCAAGTTCTAAATGGTAAAACACTTTGTGTATTTAGAACTCTATATATAACAAATCAACCACCTCCGGACGGTATAATGAAAATACCTGTTTAAAAAAAACACAAAATTAGCCGACACATTTAGAGATCGTTTGGTAAAATACTATAGTTATCCCCCAATGCATTTTTATAGTTTTTGTCAGTCGCCGGTGCCCATAGCAAAGGTCTTTCATGTCTACATCAGAAGAAATCTAGTTTCATCATATATGATGTATCTGCTATAGTATAAACAAACTACTTGTAATAAATTTGTGCAAAGTCACTTAAAATTAAAAGGAAAACCATGAAGACATTCAATAATAAAACAGTAAAATGACATGTTATGCTATATGTAACTTTGAACACTATGGGCACTATAATCCTTGATCTCCAATTTAGTTGCCAAGTTGATTTCAATAGTACAGGGAAAAAGCCGAGTTGTAACCTCAGAATTGCAGAGGCTGCACACAATAGCGAAAAGCTTCATGAAAGCATGACATAGCAAGAACTTGAATGGCAAAACCAAGTTTCTTGAATTCACACGCCTTGAAACAGAGACGATAACATCTTGAAGAGCCCGTCTGAATATCACAAGTACTGAACAAACATCATAAGACCGGCATCATTTTTTGTAAGAAAAGTTGCAGCCTCGAAAAGTAGCAAGGCTTGATCAAGAGTGTTCTAGCCGACACAATGACCGGTATCGTTTAGTTTAGGGTATTACTCGGAGAATCTGTTTCAACTTTAACATTTCTATTCATTTCTGGGAAAAAATAACCACACTTGAAGGGTAGAATCGTCATATAAATGTATTTGAAAAACTGGGAAGTCAATCTCCATATAGATATGGTTATCGGCAATCTCAAAAATAAATGTAGGGGCATGTATTTTTTTTTTCACCGAAGGGGCATGTATTGTGATTATCAAGTATAAGAGACTAAAATTTGAAAATAGGACATACCCAGTGGCCGCCACTTCAATGAACAGCATTTCGCACCACCACCCTCTAGAGAAGCCTGCTCTTCCGCTGCGTGAATCCTCTGCAGATCACCAAGTGCCCATCTGTTGCAAGCTTTTTTTTTTTTTCTTTCTGCTTTTTAAAAAATTTTACATGACAGCCTCGAGGTACAACTTCCCACCAACATCCCTGGGGGCATAAAATCAAACTCTAATCAGCAATAAAGTCAACAGCTGGAAAGAGCCTTCCAGTCCACTGTTTCATCGAACTACAATTTTCAACCGATATAAATTCTAAGTCTAAATTTATATTTTTGTCCCAATAAGATACTCTAAAACATGGTTTGCCAACTGGACTTAATTGCTAAGTTGAACTGTTTTTTTAGATCTAAATTTTGATATTTAGCTGTATAATATATATAGTAGCTGCGTCAATAGGAGCATAGTTTCTTTGGCAATGATATATGTATAATGAGGAAAATTACCATAAATTTGTGTCTTCATATGATTGATACATTTCAGCAATTCCATCAAGGTCAAATATCCAAGAAAATCCAGAAGATGAATCGGAAGGGTTAGTCTGCCGAAGATTAGTAACTACCCACTGCAATGAAAAAAAGTTTAAAGATGCATCAATTACACGGTTTGACATCTCAATGATTTGCAAACAATTATCAGCCAGAGGAAATAACAAGGCACTACCCTAGTTATTATCGACAAGAAAGCTTTTAATATTTACTATTCAAAATAAACTGTCTAATGACATAACACACAAATCTCAGCTTTAAATATGAAGGTGGGTGTAAAAGTAAATGTGTGTAAGATAAACATATCATAATGTGATAGAGCTCCATGTCTGCATCAACAATCAAGCCTCTAAAGTAGAAAACAAGCTCGTCATTAGAAAGCACAAGTTTTAGTAGTTGTCTTAAAAAGTTTACCTGTGCCACATCGTTAGAAAACCCCTCACGTACAAGAGCCTGTATGACTTCCCCTTTTGATACAACCTTCCTTGAAAAAAGATATTAGAAAAGTTAAATCATAGGAGTTAACAGGTAACACTATTGCATAATTACAATTATCCCAAGATGCTAAAAGCATTCACATCACTTCACAAAATTTTATAATATATCGACCAAAAAGAGAGATAATATTGCTAGTTATCAGATTAATCAAGATAACAAGATCCCAACGGGACCAAAAATCTGAATAGGTGTGTGATCATGATACCAAATAGAGTAATAAACTTATAAACTGAAGATAACAAAAAAAAGCCTACATTTTACACACCTTGTTTGGAAATGCACTTAAAAACGTGATCAACTCTGCAGGATGATCATCTCCATCTCTACCTGCTCTAACCTTTCCAGGTGTAGCATCTAGAACCCAAACCTTGAAAATTTATAAACATATAAAACTAGTAAGTATAGAAACATTGACCAGGGTGATAAAAAGTCGCTTACACAAAATTAGATGGTTTTAGACTATCTAGACATGTGGACTTACTCTGACAGGACGTGGAAGTGGCTTTGCAGCTTGTTCAACCATGCTCAGTGCAACTGAATCACATAATAGAGTTATAAATTACACAGTACTACAAGAGCATAGGAGTACAAACATGTGAATTACTCATGAATTTGTAACTATGTTTGAATTACCTTTTCCTCCAAAGCTGTGACCAATTATGACTCTTGGAGTGATTTTAAGATGACCAAGCTACTCCACATGAAAGAGGGAAAATTGTCAATCCAAGTTTCGTTTAAATAAATAAGCAGGGAAGTCAACTAAAGCATGTCTTTAACTAACTTTAGCTGTATAAAGATAACTTAAAGCCCATTGATTCATTATGAGAATATCCAGGATAAACTGGGACGGACTTAGAATAAAATATTTAATTATTTATGCATATATATGATCTCAAAACTACAAAAGAGCACTCACCAACTTTAGAACATCAAGAGCGGTTGATGAAACATTATGAGGTCCTGTCTTCAAGATAGATGCTGAGTCACCATGACACCGCAGGTCAACCAAGAGGAACTGTGAAAACAAAACTACATGTGAAAAGTGATAAAGAATCGCATATTTGTACTGTGAGATCGATTTAATGATAAAAACAAGTATCACTGAATTATAAATTCACATAACGTTAAGGCCGAACTAACTTTATTGCAAGTCAAAGTTTTCTATTTGTTTTTGAAAGGCTTTTAAGTCTATATATATTAGTCAACACAAAAAATAAATGTTAAAGTACTTATAAAGCATCTAGTCTTTGGTCTGCAAAAGAACTCAGCCAAACGATAAAAAGAACATGGACCTAATAATACACTGAACGAACAATGGTAATGGACAATAATCTTTTTAATATTTAAACATGGATCTCGGCAGATGGATTATGGATCGACCAAGTATTGACCCACCTTACTAGGACAATTTAGGGGATAAGTATTAAGCTTTTTGATGCACACCCAGTCATATAAATGGGGATCCACAGCAAGACCCGACCCATTGCAGGCCTAACTACTGTGAAGGGAGGGGAACGGGTTTTACATATCTTGCATGCAAAGCATGTAACTGATTATGTGTGTGCATATTTCTCTCTCTCCAACTTGTATACTTGTCCATGTGCATAAACTATTTGAACTACTGCCATCAATTCTATCTCGACTTATCACTTATCACTCTTATAACCAGTTCCTCGGGCAAGATACTGGGCCTTTCAGACTTATCAGTCCTGCACCTCTAATCATATTATCCTTTGCCTCCAAGCTATGGATGTAACATAAGTTTCTAACAGATTTAAAGTTGATAACAAGATTTTGATTGTATAAAAGTGGTTGATAACTACACTGAAGTGGAAAGAGTGTCTGTGTGCCATATGAAAGATTGGAGCAGATAGCGACAGCAAAAAATTCACTGTCACTTACCAAGTTGATAATTACTAAGTAAAAGATTTTTCAAATTCGTAATCGCGTAATACATATCGACTTACCTGCCAGTTTGGGAATTCCTGTGCTAATCTCCGAGCAAAGGTTCCTAATACACACATCACACAAT
>BQNB010141248.1:0-17297 GCA_026074375.1 Tanacetum coccineum
AGAAAGATTAAATGGATTAGCTCATTTATCGATAAAAATATATTTGTTCATATAAACGAGTTTTCAGCAAGTAACTTTGATAAAAAGACCTTATTTTGAAACTTCGCTTTACGTCTCCATTAAAATTAGCCTCCCCTACCACCGCCTACCACCGACATAAAAGCTGCTTTTTTATTGTCCGCCAAGTTCGACTGAAAAAACTCAACCATTGACTTTTTATCTTTAGTTTTTGCATGTTAACAGACATGCAACTGATGAAATGAATGGCTTCAAGAAATTCCCACTATAATTAAATATTCACACTTATTGAAGAATATGTTTACACATTAGAGTGTGAAGAATCTAAAAGTTCATACTTAACTTGTGTGTGAACGATAAGGGTCCTTATCGTTTTGACCAAGACATTTCATTGTGAACATACTAGCTAGTCAAGTTTTGAGAGCCAGACTGTTCATTTTTATAATTTTTAATATAAGGGATAAGTGTTCAAGATATAAGCAACTTGACACCTTCCTTTTTGTAACTTTGTAAAGATTCAACCATGCAATTTGGTACGTATATAACATGCAACTGGTGTAATGAATTATCATTATCATATTGACATATAACACGTTTTTAAAAAAAAGAGACTTATAACACTCGTTGTGCAACCTATGGTGTATCGTTCACACATTCCTTCTCAGATTGACTAAGACAATTTGACTGAGACTTTTAAAAAGACTTGGGATATGGAAGACTACACTTATATTTCATATATCGTAGTTGCAAGTGTAATTATAAAATGCACAATGACGTAAAAGCTAAACACATCTTTTATTTGCTAGCGTGTTCTAAATAGGAGCATTTGAACAAAACTCAAAAGCTTAACCCTCGTAATGATTATATGTTTTGACAATTAGTTAACTTGTCATAATGATTTGTTTCATTGACGTTTGGCTAATTCACTTCTAGATGATGTTTAGTATAATCATGCTTGTAGATAACTAGTTTAGTTTAGAAAATAAGCTAAACTAAACACCCCCTTAGTCTCTTAGTGATGTATGGTAACCTTTGTTTTTGGCATTTTTCTCAAAAAAAGTGTGTCACTATTTCTAATGTGACTATATATTATTACCACAGCAATAATCACAATACATTAAGTAATCTGGAACTGGATGGACATGCCCAAACAGATCAAAGATACTCAAAATACAGATTGAAACAACTAAAAATACCATCACCAATTCATCTACTCTAGATAGAAACAACTAGCACTAGGACTCCATAGAGAAACTTCTTGCTTGATTACATTTCCTACTCATACAAACACCCTACCTGTGTTCACATCCATGAACCACAGAGGCTCTTGTATCAAGGCTTCATCAAGCAAATAGTAAAACTCGTGTTCCATTAAGGTTTCCACTAGTGAGCTACATTTCCAACATAAGCTGGCATCACTTTGCTAAGAGAAAGCACTTAAGGATACATCTCACCTTGACTACATTTCATTATTAACTGCCCATTATTCAAACTCCTCTATGTAAGACATAAGATACACAAGATAAACATGATCCGGATGTCGAGGAGGCCAAAATAAGTAGTTAGCCATTTGAGAGAGAGAGTAGAGAGAGAAAAAAAAGATGTGTGTTTAGCTTAAAAAGAGAGAAAATACACACAAATGAAATGAGACCTCACCCCTCAAAAGTAAGGAGGGGGTATTTATAGCCCACACAACACTAAACTATCTAAACATGTCATTATTAGTCACTGTGTTGTGTGGCTATGTAATCTAATGTAATTCCGTAACTGTCGCTACATTTTAAGTCTAACAATCTTCCCAAATGTGGTGACGTACAGAATTACTTACAGTGTTCCTAACAAGTATAATAGAACAAAATAAAGTCTTTCAAAGCGCTTCCAATGCTGAAGATATCTTTTGTGTCTTCTTGTCTTCATAGTTGTACTCCAGCTTAGATCTTTTGTGTCTTTACTTGTTAAAGAAACACTGTAATATGTATGAACTGGATCAACTTCCCCCCAATTCACACTACATGCCTTTCAAAGCTTTCTTCATAAACTTCTTTTTGAGGAAGTTTCTGAATCAGCTTCCCCCCAAACCAATAACCATATCTTGAGTAAATTAGAAACTTTGATGAGACTTTCACGATCTTCTAACTTTGTCATCAAAGTGCACAGCGGAATTTAGTAGAAGAAATAAGTAAACCACATCAAATACTAATGCTTCTTATCATTAGGTCTTGGTGATTATCCGTTCGGGAGAACATGATAAAGAAATCAGCATCAAACCTTATCATGTATGCAAAATACTTCACACAAACCAATCAAATGAAATAGAAACTATAATACCCAGTACGAATATACAAAATCAATATCTTCATTGACCCGTAAAAACTAATGAGGACACGATTAATGAGCTTGCCGAGGAATATATGGAGCACCTAGAGCGTGGCAAGATAACAAAAAATTAATAACAAAATATGGTTTCCATATTTTGATTATTGACTTTTATTAATAATAAAATATGGTTTCCATATTTTTATTATTGACTTTTATTTTGTTTCCTTATTTTGTTTATTCTAGAAAATCCTGGTTATCTTTTTCCCCAAGTTTAGTTCTCCTATAAATATAGGGCTTGGGTTCATTGTTTAGTCATTCAATATTCAATTATCAATAAAATTCAAGACTTTTAGTCTTTTATCCCTTTGTGATTCGTCTTGAACCCTAGTTAGGGTTTATAGCACGCTTCCGTTCTGTGTCAGTTGGTATCTAGAGCTTGTTAGTATCCTGGATGGTGACTGATTTAGAAGATTCAAAAACCCATACTGTTGGTGGGGTATGGTCTGGAGAGTACATGGATCATGGTTTTACCAAATCCATGTCAGAACTTGACAGGTGTTACACCATGCTACAAGAACTACGTTCCGTGATCGTAGGTGGGGCATTAATCCACAAGAATCGCGAGGGTAGCAAACACGAAGGTCGAAGAATTCGTCCAACCATAGGCGGTTTTGGAGGCAATTGTGCAAGCAACCAATCCCCATTCAACAATGGAAGAATTGAAGAATGGGAAGAGAAAAAGAAGGAGGATCGAGTATCTACAACCAAGATTTTTCGTTCGAAAATTCTAATCAACAATTCGGTATGTTCTTTAATTATTGATGGTTGTAGCATAAATAATTTGGTTTCAAGAAAATTGATAGATTTATTGTTAGGAAGACCATGGCAACATGATGTGGACGCTACACACCAAGGTAAATCAAATATGTATTTGTTTAAATAGAGCGGAAAAACTATTGCTATCTTACCTTTAGGTGTCATTTCTCCTAAGAAGTATTAAAGAGCAAGACTTTGGTAACTTTGGTGGCTTCACCAAAGGAGTTTCAAGCTGAAAAGAAGGAGACATGAGTTTCTTATGATCTAGTTGTTAAAGGAGTTAAAGATGCCATGAAGAATGCAATACCGGCGGTGGTTAAACCCTTACTAGTTGAATTTAGTAAGATTGTGGCAGATGATACACCGGACGCTTTGCCACCGTTGAGGAATATTCAACACCAAATTAATTTCATTCCCAGATCAAGTTTACCAAATCTTCCTCACTATAAAATGAGCCCTAAGGAGTCTGAAGTTTTGCGTGAGAAGATAGAAGAACTGTTGAAGAAAGGCCACATTTAAGAAAGCATTAGTCCTTGTGCGGTTCTGGCACTTCTTACACCAAAGAAGGACGGCAGTTGGAGGATGTGCGTTGATAGTCGAGCCATTAACAAAATCACGGTAAGGTATCGTTTTCCTATTTCGTGTCTCGATGACTTATTAGATCAATTAGCAGGTGTTAGATTATTTTCTAAAATTGATTTAAGAAGTGGCTACCATCAAATTCGGATTAAACCGGGTGATGAATGGAAGACCGCTTTCAAGACAAAGGCTGGGTTATATGAGTGGCTTGTTATGTCATTTGGATTATCAAATGCGCCTAGTACATTTATAATGACTTAAGTTCTTAGGCCATTTATGGGTAAGTTTGTGGTAGTATATTTTGATGATATCTTGATTTATAGCCAAATGAAAGAGGAACATTTGGGTCATCTACAAAAGGTTATGAAGGCGTTAGCTGATAATGATTTGTTTGTTAACTTAAAGAAGTGTACTTTTCTTACTAATAAACTATTGTTTCTTGGGTACATTATGAGTTCGAATGGGATTCATGTTGATGAGACCAAGGTCCAGGTGGTTAGGGATTGGCCATCGCCTAAGACGCTGTCTGAAGTTACAAGTTTTCATGGATTGGAAACCTTTTATAGGATATTTGTGAGAAATTTTAGTAGCATAGTGGCACCAATTACCAGTTGTTTAAAGAAGGGTCCGTTTCAATGGACTAAAGAGGCAGAGGAGAGCTTCAAGATTATCAAGGAGAAGTTGACAACCGCACCGGTACTTTCTTTACCTAACTTTGATAAAGTTTTTAAGTTAGAATATGATGCTTATGGAACCGAGATTGGGGCTGTTTTGTCACAAGAAGAAAGACCTGTTGCTTTCATAGTGAGAAACTAAATGAAGCTCGACAAAAGTGGTCAACTTATGAACAAGAGTTGTATGCGGTTGTTCAAGCTATGAAGAAGTGGGAGCATTACTTGATTCAACGGGAGTTTGTGGTTTATTCGGATCATCAGTCTCTCAAATATTTTCAAACACAAAGGCATTTAAATAAGATACATGCACGGTGGGTGAGTTTCTTAGAGAAATTCAACTATGTGATCAAGCATAAATCGAGTGCAAGTAGTAAAGTGGCGGATGCATTGAGTAAAAAGACCACTTTATTGGTGACCATTAGTAATGAGGTTGTGGGTTTCGATTCAATTAAGGAGTTGTACGTAAGTGATGAAGATTTTGGTAACATTTGGATGGAGCTCAAAACCAAGCAACATCAGGGTGAGTTTATTCTACTTGACGGTTATTTGTTTAAAGGTAATTGTTTATGTATTCCTAAAACTTCCCTTAGGATTCAATTGATTAAGGAGGTACATGCGGGGGGATTGAGTGCTCATTTAGGCTGAGATAAGACCATAGCTAGTGTAGAAAGTCAATTTTATTGGCCTCAATTAAAAAAGGATGTTGGAGCTTTTGTGAAGAGATGTGTCGCGTGTCAAGAAGGAAAGGGTAAAGCACAAAATACAGGTCTTTATATGCCATTTCCCGTACCTAAGAGTCCTTGGGTCGATGTTTCGATGGATTTTATGCTTGGGCTTCCTCGTACTCAACGGGGAGTCAATTCTGTGTTTGTTGTTGTTGACAGGTTTTCTAAGATGGCGCATTTCATTCCATGTAAGAAAACTTCAGATGCGGCACATATTGCGAGGTTGTTCTTTCAAGAGGTGGTTCATTTACATGGAGTTCCAAAGTCTATTATTTCGGATCAGGATAGTAAGTTTCTTGCTCATTTTTGGTTGACATTTTGGAGACGATTGGGTACCTATTTTAATTTTAGTAGTACCGCTCATCCTCAAACGGATGGCCAAACTGAAGTAGTTAATCGCACATTGGGAAATATGATACGTTGCTTGTGTGGGGAAAAGCCTAAACTTTAGGATGTGTTATTGGCACAAGCTGAATTTGCTTATAATAGTGCGGTTCATAGTTCCATGGGATTTTCACCATTTGAGGTTGTGTACAAGACTTCTCCAAGGCACGTGGTGGATTTAGTTGATTTACCGGGAAGAAGAATATTCAAGCAAATAGGATGATGGAAGAAGTTCAAGCTACTCATGAGGTTTTGCGAGCCAACATTACCGACGCAAATGCTAAGTACAAATTTACAGCAGATAAGCATTGTCGGTAGAAGTTGTTCCAAGTAGGAGATCAGGTAATGGTGTTTCTTCGTAAAGAACATTTTCTGATTGGAACTTATAGCAAGCTAGAGCCAAAGAAATACGGTCCGTACAAAATACTTCAAAAGATTAATGACAATGCTTATGTAGTGGACTTTCTAAATACTATGAGTATTTTGAAGACTTTTAATGTGTCAGATATTTATGATTTTCACTCCGAAGACGTGAATAAGGGTAAGCACTCAAGGACGAGTTCTTCTAAAGAGAAGGGGAATGATGAGGACACGATTAATAAGCTTGCCGAGGAATATATGGAGCATCTAGAGCGTGGCAAGATAACAACAAATTAATAACAAAATATGGTTTCCATATTTTGATTATTGACTTTTATTTTGTTTCCTTATTTTGTTTATTCTAGAAAATTCTGGTTATCTTTTTCCCCAAGTTTAGTTCTTCTATAAATATAGGGCTTGAGTTCATTGTTTAGTCATTCAATATTCAGTTATCAATAAAATTTAAGACTTTTAGTCATTTATCCCTTTGTGATTTGTCTTGAACCCTAGTTAGGGTTTATAGCACGCTTCCGTTCTGCGTCAAAAACACACCACGTACACGATCTTCCCCCATGATGGTGACGATATCTCGGAAGCATCATTGTCGTGTACGCTCATATACTCGAGATTATCATGTCTTAAGCAAAAAATCTTAAAAAGTTATGATTGTCATTGAAGAACTTTGAAAATTTTGCTAAGACTATGAAGTACCATTGTCGTTTAATAGTCCAAAACATCTCCTGTAGGAATCAACTACTGATCGCATCTCTACTCTTGATTCCCTCTGACTAACTTACCAACCTCGTATTCATTCGGCTATCTGCTGTGATCACTGATGAAGTAAACCCGATATTCCAAACTTGAAATTGAAGTACAATCCCTCAAATTTATTTCTTAAGCTTGCAATGTTGTTGATTGAAGAACGGTTTAGAGAGTTCGTGTTGTTAACTTCCTGAATCCCTAAGTACTCTATACCTAATCAAAAGTATGAGACGTACAACACTTCTTAAAACTATACGCATCTACATTTGCGTGTGACACTGCGCAGTACGTACATCAATTGGTGGTTTGATTTTGATCCATATTACTTATGAATATGAGATGTTGGTTCTTTTTTTCTTTGGTTAGGTTAGCATTTTGTTGCGATGTGAGTTGACGTTGGTGCTTCTTTTTACTTTCGTAAGGTGCGTTCAAAAAATGGACGTAAGGAGTGAATATGCCTTTAAACTGTGACATAAATTGAAGAGCAGTGTGCTGAGGTGAGTGCCAATCATTTGAACCTACATGTTTGCTAATATTCTAACTATGTTTCATAGTCTATCTTTTAATGAATGCTAGGTTTTTTATACCATGTGAGCAAATCCTTTTATAGTTACATGGAACTAATACTACTACATGAGTATCCTTATGTTAGAAATTGTTTCATTTGTTGGACGTAATAGTAGAGGTCAAAGGTATTTATGAAGCTAAGATATTATGTTGCAGCATGTTACTACTTGATAAATAAGTTGTTGATGCTATGCTTATATTTTCTTTTTAAATTGTACCATGCTTATAAAAGGATAATCAGATTATGTTACTCATTACATACTCACTAAAAATTCAAAAAATCAGTTTTGGCAACAAAAGTGATCATCTAACACTAAAATTAAATTATGTTGTGTCTATTTTATTTATGACTTCTCAAAGCATTTTAAAAGGTAAGGAATTAAGGACCACACCAAATTGAGAAGCCTTTCTATTTCAACAAGTTCACCATAGAATTTCTTTTAGATTTTGTCGTTCATGGTAGTTTTAGCATTTCTACAAGATAATTTATCAAATGGAAACGTGAAATTTTATATTTTTATAAAGTAATTCCACCCTTAATGATTTACGATTCATTATTGTTTGTCCCCAATTTTTATTGTTGATCTAATTTTTAAATTGATTGATTTATTTGATTGGGTTTTATCGGGATGTTTTTGGGTGATCTCAAATAACAATTTTCAGGTTGATGACTCATATGTCCAATTGACGATTCACGATCAAATATCATTCTAAGGTATGTTTGATTTTGAGTTATTGGTTATTTATTGTCATTTATTGATCAGATATGAAGAGGCACCATCTGATTTAAAACCTTACAGACAAAAGGATGGGGCCCTACTTGCTATCAAGTATAGACTTGCTGATGAGGAGTTGGTGCGAGAAGGTGTTGTCAGGTTTGTAATTTGAATCACTTGGAGAAATATGATTATTGTTTTTGTATAGGAAGTTGGATAGAAATTAATTTGTTTCATTGTTTTGTGCGTCGTGGAAAAGGATGCTTTTGTGCTATGCAGAATTTTTTAGAAGAGTGGTTTAGGACCGCCTACCGGTGATCGTTATGCACCCTTTCTAGAAGAAGAGTGGGGCCTTATGCGATAAACTGAGACAAACGGGACCACATACCACTAACAAAATATTACCCAATTTTAGTAACTTACATGTTTCGAACATTTGTACCACAGTCAAATTGGTCATTTTTTCCGAGTGCTTTCACAATCTGTTAGTTGAATTTGCACTTAAACATTGTTCTTTTCATCTTTTTGAAGGTAAATATTGGGCTCACATAAAAGGATACTATAGCGGATTTAAATCTTAGTGACATCGTAGATGAGTAGATTTTTGGCGCCCCCTCATGAACCCTTACAATACGAAGCCAACTATAACGATAACGAGGACCCTTCATACCAACAGGTTACTAACATTTGGCATATTTTTTCCTTTGAGCAAAGAATGTTTTTCGGCATGACTGAATTGGAATTATTTTGTTTGTAAACTGTGTTTATTCTGTTGCAGGCAAATTTTAGTTTGTTTTTATATTAGTTGGTTACATATATGTTTTTATACATGAATTCGTGTATTTATGTTGTTGATGATGGTGTTCTGTGCATGCCGCTGATGATAGGTTATGGAAAAGGTGTTTGCTAAAGGAGAGGTACATGTTTTATCTTTAATTTATCGGTGCCAGATAGCGATATGTATTTGTTTTTAAGTGTGTCCCATCTTATTATGGTTTTCATGTATTATGCTACTACTCTAACATGTGTTGATTGATTCACATATGCAGCAACTGTAACTAAATGCTTGATGAATGAAGCCACAAGAACGGCTGCTAGTAATCAGGGCAAGCCGTGACACATCGACTTTTAGACAACTATGACGCCGTGGGTTTTTGCTGAGCAAGTTTTAGGATGTAAGTCGGTAAGTTATTTCAATGGTTATCATAAATAACTTTGTGGATACAAATTCCCTTAGGCCCCAAATGGCTGTTGAACAGCATGCTAAACATTAAAAATGGTCAAAACAGATTATGTTAGGCGCTATTAGGAGTTGCAATTTTAGAAGCCATTTGGGTCCTTTAACGTGCTACTAGGTGGTGCGATTTCAGCAGCAATTTGGGGTCTTTAATATGTTATTAGGGGCTTCAAGTGCAGCCACCATTTGACGACTTTAACGTGCTATTAGGGGTTGCAATTAGAGCAGCCATTTGGGGCCTTTAACGTCCTATTAAGGGCTGCAATTTCAGCAACCTAAATATGTAAAAAAAAGTAGTCAAAACAAATTATGTTAGGCGCTATTAGGGGCTACAATTTTAGTAGCCATTTGGGTCCTTTAACGTACTACTAGGGGTGCGATTTCACAAGCATCTTGTGGTCTTTAACATGCTATTAGGGGCTTCAAGTTCAGCCACCATTTGGTGACTTTAACAAGCTATTAGGGGTTTCAATTAGAGCAGCCATTTGGGGCCTTTAACGTCCTACTAGGGGCAGCAATTTTAGCATCCCTTTTATGACTTTAACGTGCTATTAGGGTGTAACCCTTGCCCATTTTATGTTTTGAATATTCTAATATTAGTCCTTCGACTATTTGACGTTTGTTAGTTTTATTAGAATATGTACCGTGTTGACGGTGGTGAATTTATGAGATTGAGGTGTTTTATGGTTTATGGAGTATAATAATCCTTTTTAGAGGGTATTATTATGTTATATATGTTTCGGGTGGTTGACCCGTGAATTTTTGAGAAATGCCGAAAAACAAGTCCCGACACGTCTGTTAATGTTCAAATGAGTTTTTGGGGAATAAAACGTGGAAATATGTCAAGTAAATAATCTAGGTTATTGGAAAAGTATTTTTAAAATAAATAAAAATGCTAAGTAACTTCGGGAAATATTTTACGGTCACGGTTTTTGAGATTTAAGTGATCCTAACACAAAAAGAGGCATCTCGAGACCTCCTAGGATCCCTAACCGGTTATAGACAAGGGAAGGGGACAACATGGCTTGTTTTTAGGATCCTTGTCCTAGCATGGGTACAAGTATTCTTGTCTTGGCCTAGAACACACACAATACATGTTTTGAAATCTAAAACTCCTTCTCCCTTTCTCTCTTGAGTTGCGTCCGACCAAACAACACATACAGACATTTATTTTTCAATCATTGATAAAAAAACATGAAGATTTGTGGAGTCGTGGGTTGATTCTAGTGTTCGGGTTATTGTTAAAACTACGTTTGGGTAGTAGTGTTCGTTCTAGCTCTTTTGAAACCCTCTTTGTAAGTTTATCAAATTTTGATTTAACTTGTACTTCTATATGTTAGATGATGCATAGATGTTAGTTGTACGGCCCGTTTGTTAAAAATCAAAAATGAAAAGTTGGCGAAAGGCTATAAAAGGGTGCGTTTGGTTCGAATAGAAATAAAAAGAGGATAAGGTTTTATTAGTTTTGATATTGTGGTCATGATGGTTGAAAAAACATTTATTGCTAATTAGCTTATTTTGGATAATAGCTTATTTAGCTTATTTATAAGCACTTTTCGGCTTATTGTTGTTCGAAGACCACAAGGGAACGAGTATATGTGCTTTTTGGTTATTACCCTAGTATGTCGTATTTTTGTGGACTACTATTATAGCTTATGGTGATAACCAAATACGATACGTAGCTTATTAGCTTATTTTAAGCTTAAGTATATAGATTTTGGAGCTTATGGGCTCACGACCCAATAAGCCCTTTTGAGTCGTGGCTTATGAGGGGCTTATTGTGGTCTGGGTTACTTTGTTACTTATTGTTTGGGCTTATTTCATTGGGCCCAAAACATATTATTATATATATATGTAAATCTCTTAATGGATCATTATTGGGCCTTAAAGCCTAATAAGCTGTTAACTAGTTGTTTTAAGAGTTTTGACGGACTTTTCGGAAGCGAAACATATTTATAAATTGATATTGAAAGTTGTTTTGGAGAAATACTATTTGGTGAACATTGCGAGAAATGATTTGAGTTTTTGTCGGAAATTGGTGAAATTGTTTGAAATTGAGTTTTGAAAACCTTGGAAAACGTTGTATAAACGTACGGGTCATGTCGAATTTTCATAAAAAGTCTATACTTATAATTTTTAGTTAAAACGTGATTTTTCGATTTAATAATAAAATATTATTATTTTATTTTTTTAATAAGTCGACTCAAAGACGAAAAATATATTTTTTCTCGAAACTTCTCAAAAATGTTTAACGTAAATAAACGTTTTATTTCGTATAGTATAAATGGTATATTTATGGTAACTAAGTGTACCGAATGGAATTATCGAAGTATATTTATAAGTATTTATTATCTTATATTACTTAACTATTTTACTTGAATAGTATAAGTATATTATACTGAGATATGAGTTGGGATATGGTATCATTTGAAGATTAGTCATCAACCATCACACCACTAAAACGTTAAAGATAACCGTACAACGCATCTGACCTCTATGCATCAAAACTTGAACACTGTTTTGGAAATGAATGATTAAAATGGGATATTAATTGGACTAGATCGTGTTCGGATGTCGTTGCATTTGCTTGTGTGATATTAAGTTTGCTACTTGAGGTGAGTTCTCGTAGCCCCACTTTTTATATCTTTTCCGTTGGGGGAAAATGACACTCAAATGTGTTTTGAACTATTTTCTGAACTGTGCGAAATGTGGTTTTGTTTTTGGGACAATTTATGTGCTTATGACTGCTATGTGAATGATATGTGTTGGTACAATATGCTATGTGGAACTTTCTGTGTGGAACTTCGCCCTATATATAGCTCCAGCTGGTAGGCTTTAGGTGCGGTAAGACATTCGGGGTTGCGACCCCAAGAGCGGTGGTACACGCTGATGATAAGACTGGCGAGGATGCTAGGTCTTGGTACATGATTAGCGGGGATGCTAAGGGTTTGTGATTGTTTTGCATATATTCACTGTCATATAGCACAATTGTCCAACTATTGAAAATATTGGCACAACGACTGGGTTTTGAATCAAACCTACGAGCTCACCAACATTATTGTTGACGTTTTCGAGTATCATTTATAGGTGAAAAGAATGATTGTTAAGGTTGAGATGTGTGATAGCAGACTTTAAGTGTATCCTGTATGGATCATGATTGAGAAGTTTTGCTTTTGAAGTATGTTATGGATTAGTTTTCTTGAGGATTGAGGTTTCAGATTGTATGGACCCTTGTGTGGGCTTATGATTGTAACAATTGGCGACTATATGTTATGTTCTTAGATAGGACATCACACAAGGTTGTATTGCGGTTGATGGTCATCATGACACTTATCATTTATGCATTTTAGTTTTCTCTATTATGTATCTTGTGTTATGATTGATCATTATGTTGCATTCCCGTGTTTCCGCCTATGACGGGGTGTGACGGAATGGTAATCAGAGCCAAGGTTATAGAGAACTAGGTGGTTTAGCCTAGATTATAACCTAGGAACCTGCATATAGTTGAGTTATAGGATCTATGTGCACGATGTTCTGCTTATACGTGCTTATGTGGTTATATAGTATATGGTACTTGTTAAGTCATTCATTGAAATATGTGAGCCTAATACTGGGTATGACTGGGAAAGGATATGGATATAAATAAGGTGGCCAACGTAATTATAAGCGTATCACGACTCACGCATATTCAGTATTATCATCCACACAAATTGGTGTTCACACCTTAGGACCGTAGGATGTGGGGTATAGTATATTAAGTTATCCTATACGTATTGACCGTCCCACCTACCTAACGTTGCCCATGTTCTCCCTTGTGTAGATGATGCCGCCAAGGATGACAACCCAAAGTGCTGGCCGGCCAGCTGCCGCATCATGAGGATGGGGAACGAGTGGACGGACTGGTAGAGGTGGTGGTAGGACTAAAGGTCGTTCTGGTGATCAGGGTGATGGTAGGATAGATGGTCAAGGTGGCCAAGTAGGTGGTCAGGGTAGAGAGGTGAATGATGGTGTTGACGAAGTCCCCGACTTCTCCACCATCATTTCACATCAGTTGCAAAATATACTTCCCACTATTGTAGCCCAATTAGGCGACCAAGGTAGAGGTCAAGGAAATGGTAGGAATCAAAACGGCAATGCCGTCAATGACAACATCTGGGATGATGTTAGTAGGGGTTGTACCTATAAGGAGTTCTTAGCTTGTAACCCGAAAGAGTATGATAGTAAGGGAGGTGCTATAGTGTATACACATTGGATTGAGAAGATGGAGTCAGGTCAGGATATGAGTGAGTGTAGGGATAGTCAGAAGGTGAAGTACACTGCTAGTTTATTTGTTGGTAAGGCCCTCACGTGGTGAAACTCTCAGATCCACACACGAGGTCGAGAGGCCGCTGTAGGTATGTCTTGGGAAGACTTTAATACTTTGATTAGAGAGGAATTTTGCCCAAGTAATGAAATGCAAAAGTTGGAAACTGAGTTGTGAAACCACGCCATGGTCGGGGCTGGACATGCTGCGTATACTGATAGGTTTCATGAGTTGGCTAGGTTAGTTCCTCACTTAGTAACCCCGGAAGGTAAGAGGATTGAAAGGTATGTGTATGGCCTTGCTCCACAAATTCAAGGAATGGTGGCAGCAACTGAGCCAAAGACTATCCAAAAGGCTGTGCAGATAACTGGCACATTGACTGATGAAGCCCTTAGGAATGGATCCATCAAAAAGAACCCTGAGAAGAGAGGAAACGGGGGAGAACCTAGCAAGGATAGGAATGTGAGAGATGAAAACAAAAGGACTAGGACTGGAAATGCCTATGTTACAACCACTAACCATGTCGGGAGAGAAAACATAGGTACGGTACCCAAGTGTACCACCTGTAACACTCACCATTCACCTAAGGCCCCTTGTCACACTTGTTTCAACTGTAACCGCCCAGGTCATTTTGCTAAGGATTGTAGAGTAGTGCCTAGGAATGTGAACCCCGTCAATGCTAGAAACCCAACTGCTAGGGCATGTTACGAGTGTGGTAGTACCGATCATATCAAGTCAGTTTGTCCTAGGTTGAACCGAGCATAAGGGTCGGGAAGGAACCGTCCAAACCAAGCTTTAGCTATTAATGGGGGTCAGGGTCATGGAAACCAAGGGAACCAGGCAAGAGGTAGGTCATTCATGTTAGGAGGAGAGGAGGCTCGCCAAGACCCGAACATCGTGACAGGTACGTTTACTCTAAACGATCATTATGCCACTACCTTATTTGACTCTGGTGCTGACTATAGCTTTGTTTCCGCTACTTTTATACCTCTGTTAGGCATAGAGCCCAGTGATTTAGGTTTCAGTTATGAGATTGAGATAGCTAGCGGGTAGCTAGTAGAAATTAATAAGGTCATTAAGGGTTGCAAACTAGAAATAGAAGGTCACATGTTTGACATAAATCTGATACCCTTTGGAAGCGGGTGTTTTAATGTGATCATATGAATAGATTGGTTGTCTGACCATAAGGCTGAGATAATTTGTCACGAGAAGGTAGTTAGAATACCACTACTAGATGGCAAGGTGCTTAGAGTTATAGGACAAAGACCAGAAGAGAAAGTGAGACATTTAAGGAGTGCTAAGACTAAGGAATAAAAGCAAGAAGAGATTATTATGGTTAGAGACTATCCCGAAGTGTTTCCGGATGACCTATCAGGATTACCCCCTATTCGAGAAATCGAGTTTCGGATTGAGTTAATCCTTAGAGCAACGCCAGTTGCAAAGTCTCCTTATCGTTTGGCACCTTCTGAATTGGAGTAAGTGTCGGGTCAACTCAAAGAACTCTAAGACAAAGGTTTCATTCGACCAAGCTCGTCGCCTTAGGGAGCACTGGTATTGTTTGTTAAAAAAGGATGGATCCTTTAGGATGTGTATTGATTATAGAGAGTTGAATAAGTTGACAATCAAGAATCGTTATCCACTCCCTAGGATTGACGACCTGTTTGACCAACTTCAAGGATCACAATACTTCTCTAAGATAGACCTTAGTTACGGATACCATCAGCTGAGAGTGCATGAGGATGACATTCCAAGGACTGCGTTTAGAACTTGTTATGGACATTTCGAGTTCATAGTAATGCCCTTTGGTCTAACTAACACACCAGCGGTATGTATGGACCTATGAACCGAGTATGTATGTCGTATCTAGACAAGTTTGTGATAGCTAGGGTTACATACCCGGTTCATAGGTCCATATAGACAAGTATGTATGCAAAGAGGTAAGGTGATAGCTTATGCATCTAGGCAGTTAAAAATTCATGAGAAGAATTACATCACCCATGATTTGGAATTGGGTGCGGTTGTTTTGCACTTAAGATTTAAAGCCATTATTTGTATGGGACAAAGAGTATCATATACACCGATCATAAGAGTCTCTAGCATATCTTTAGTCAAAAGGAACTGAACATGCGACAGCGTCGCTGGATAGAGCTTTTTAGTGATTATGACTGCGAAATTCGCTACCATCCTGGTAAGGTGGACGTAGTAGCTGATGCACTGAGTAGGAAGGAGAGAGTGAAACCTAAGAGATTTAGAGCTATGAATATGACCCTTTAGTCAAGTATCAAGGATAAGATACTAGCGGCTCAGAAGGAGGCGTCTGTGAGTCTGCAGGATTGCATAGAAGAATATATGAGATGATTGAAATTAGGAGTGATGAAGCGTTGTATTACCTGGATCGAATATGGGTTTCTTTGAAGGGTAATGTGAGAACCCTAATAATGGACGAAGCCCATATGTTGAAGTACTATGTACACCTAGGAGCTGATAAGATGTATTATGACATTAGAGATAGGTATTGGTGGTCGGGAATGAAGAAAGACATAGCTGTGTATGTGAGTAAGTGTTTGACTTATTTGAAGGTTAAGGCTGAGCATCAAAGGCTGTCTGGCTTGCTACAGCAACCTGAGATTCTCGAATGGAAATGGGAAGGGATAGCTATGGATTTTGTGACTAAGTTACCAAGGACTAGTAGTGGACATGACACAATCTGGGTCGTTATGGACTGATTGACTAAGTCTGCTCATTTTCTACCTATGTGCGAGGATTATAAGATGGATAGATTGGCTAGGTTGTACCTAAATAAGATTGTTGCTAGGCATGGTGTACCGATCTCGATCATATCTAATCGTGATAGTTGATTCACGTTAAGGTTTTGGCAGTTAATGCAAGAGGCATTAGGAACCCGGTTAGACATGAGTACGATTTAGCACCCTCGGATCGATTGTCAAAGTAAGCGTACAATTCAGGCTTTAGAAGACATGAAGATTTGTGGAGTCTTGGGTTGATTCTAGTGTTCGGGTTATTTTTAAAACTACGTTTAGGTAGTCGGTGTTCATTCTCGCTCTTTTGAAACCCTCTTTGTAAGTTTATCAAATTTTGATTTAACTTGTACTTCTATATGTTAAATGATGCATAGATGTTAGTTGTACGACCCGTTTGTTAAAAATCGAAAATGAAAAGTTTGCAAAAGACTATAAAAGGGTGTGTTTGGTTCGAATACCACTACCAGACGGCAAAGTTTGTCATTTAGTTCCTATGAAAAGTTTGTCACGAGAAGGTAGTTAGAATACCACTACCAGACGGCAAAGTACTTAGAGTTATAGGAGAAAGACTGGAAGAGAAAATGAGACATCTAAGGAGTGCTAAGACTAAGGAACAAAAGCAAGAAGAGATTGTTGTGGTTAGAGACTATCTCAAAGTATTTCCGGATGACCTATCAGGGTTGCCACCTAATCGAGAAATCAAATTTCGTATCGATTTAGTCCCTGGAGCAATACCGGTTGCGAAATCTCCCTATCAATTGGTGCCTTCTGAAATGGAGGAGTTGTCGGGTCAACTTAAGGAACTCCAGGACAAAGGTTTCATTCGACCAAGCTCGTCGCCATGGGGAGCACCATTATTGTTTGTGAAGAAGAAGGATGGTTCCTTTAGGACGTGTATTGATTATAGAGAGCTAAACAAGTTGACCATTAAGAACCGTTATCCACTCCCTAGGATAGATGACCTGTTCGATCAACTTCAAGGATCACAATACTTCTCCAAGATATATCTTAGGTCCGAATACCACCAGTTGAGAGTGCATGAGGATGACATTCCAAAGACTGTGTTTAAAACTCA
>BQNB010141249.1:6717-17296 GCA_026074375.1 Tanacetum coccineum
GTTCTCTTGCTTGAACGCCTCACTCTGGGCTGCCAGCATCATTCCTCTTACTCCAGACTGAATAGTCATAGCCATTGCTCGTACACGTCTAGGTTTCACTCGTTCCTTCCTACTTAATGCATCAGCCACCACATTCGCCTTACCTGGATGGTAGCGAATCTCACACTCATAGTCACTAAATAACTCAATCCACCTCATTTGACGCATATTCAACTCATTCTGATCAAATATGTGTTGAAGGCTCTTGTGATCCGTGTAGATGACACTCTTCGTACCATATAAATAATGCCTCTAAGTTTTAAGGGCAAACACATCTGCTCCCAATTCTAGGTCGTGCGTTGTATAATTCTTCTCATGGGCCTTTAGCTGTCTTTATGCATAGGCAATTACTTTGCCTCTTTGCATGAGTACACAACCTAATCCCTGATTCGATGCATCACAGTAGACTACGAAATTTTCAATCCCATCAGGTAGTGTCAATATCGGTGCATCACACAAATTATTCTTCAAAGTCTGGAAAGCCTCTTCTTGTTCCACGCCCCACTCATACTTTTTTTTTGAGTCAACGAAGTTTGAGGTTTAGCAATCTTAGAGAAGTTTGCTATAAAACATCGGTAGTAACCTGCTAACCCCAAAAATGATCGAATTTTAGACGGTGTTGTAGGAGCTT
The DNA here is from genome assembly GCA_026074375.1 of Tanacetum coccineum. Taxonomy (NCBI): domain Eukaryota; kingdom Viridiplantae; phylum Streptophyta; class Magnoliopsida; order Asterales; family Asteraceae; genus Tanacetum; species Tanacetum coccineum. The sequence goes on from BQNB010141249.1 coordinate 7,388, forward strand.
TCCAATTCTTTACCGCCTCAATCTTACTTGGATCCACGTGAATACCATTCTGGTTGACCACGTGACCAAGGAAATGCACTTCTTGCAACCAGAACTCACACTTGGAGAATTTAGCATACAACTTCTCATTCTTCAGCAATTCCAACACCAACCTCAAATGAACCTCATGTTCCTCCTTAGACTTTGAGTAGATCAAAATGTCATCAATGAAAACGATGACAAACTTATCTAGGTACGGTTTGCAAACCCGGTTCATCAAATCCATAAAGACTGCTGGTGCATTGGTTAATCCAAAAGGCATAACCGTAAACTCAAAATGCCCGTATCTCGTTCGAAACGCGGTCTTTGGAATATCATCCTCATGTACTCAGAGCTGGTGATAACCCGATCGAGTGTCTATCTTTGAGAAGTAGCGCGCTCCTTGTAGCTGATCGAATAGGTCATCGATTCTCGGGAGAGGATAACGATTCTTTATAGTCAACTTGTTCAACTCCCAATAATCAATACACATGCATAGTGCACCATCGTTGTTTTTAACAAACAACACAGGTGCTCCCCACGGAGAATGACTTGGTCATATAAAACCCTTGTCTTTCAACTCTTGAAGCTGCTCAGATAATTCTTGCATCTTTGAGGGCGCTAGACGATATGGAGACTTCGCAACTGGCGTCGCTCCCGAAACTAAGTCTATGCGAAACTCCACTTGTCGTTGCGGCAGCAATCTCGACAAGTCCTTCGGAAACACCTCAACGAAATCTCGTACTACGGAAATATCACTCAATTTTGGTTCGTCTACCTTCACATTACTTAATGCTTTGGCGATTCCTGAAGTACGTTCTCCTTGGACATGAAGTATCTCACCATTTTCCAACGGTATCCTAACCACCTTCTCGTGGTACACTATCTCAGCCTTATGCTCAGATAGCCAATCCATCCCCACAATCACATCGAAACTCCCATGACCTAAAGGTATTAAATCTATAGTGAACAGGGAAGTTCCTAGTTCTAATTTGCAATCATAAATAACCCTATCAACTTCTACTTTCTTACCATCTACTACTTCTATCACATACATAGGGCTTACAAAACTAGGTTTCATATTTAACAAGGGCGCAAAATCAGTAGAAATGAAACTAAAATCGGCTCAGAATCAAAAAGTACAGTAGCATAATGATGGTTCAAAGAAAAAGTACCAGTTACAATGTTAGGATCTTGGAGAGCACCGACCGCATTCACATTCAAAGCCCTTCCTATGACTTGATTCCCGTTATTCCTTAAGTTCTGATTTCCTTTAATAGTCAACCGGTTTCCCACTTGACTAGGTGCTAGATTCAATTTAGGACAAGTATTTTGATAATGTTCACGACTCCCACACTCATAACATGTTCCTAGTTTATATCCACCCCTAACAGCATTAATCGGCGCCACCTGCTTAATTGGCGAATGACAATTCCTTGCAATGGGACTCGGTTTCTGACAATTCATGAAACCGATCAGTATACCCCATGATTGGCTGCCACCATCTTATGATTCCAAAACTCAGATTTCAACTTCTCCATTTCATTGCTAGACAAAACTCCTCAACACAAGAAATGCCTTAAAATTAGTCCATGACACACCTATTGCAGCTTCACGACTTCTTGCTTGAACTTGAGTATTCCATTAAGTCAAAGCCTTGTTCACAAATGAGCTAGCAGCATACTTCACCTTTTGATTCTCAACACACCCACTATTGTCAATTACATTCTCCATCTTCTCAATCCACCAGGTAAGTGCTATCGTACCTCCCTTTCCATCATACTCTTTAGGGTTGCATGCCATAAACCCTTTGTAGGTACAACCATTGTTCCCACCATTTACACCATTAGAATTATTCACGTTGTTAGTCACTTGGATGACAATCTGGGGAAGAACGGTTTGCAATTGTTGCGCGATGATAGCAGCAATGTCAGGGTTCTCCTCGTTGTTATTGTTGTTGTAAGGACCGCTTTGACGATATAATAAGAATCGTGATCTTATCATATTCTTAGATAACCATATACATACATACAACGCATCAACAATAATCCATGTAATCATACTTGCAAGTCCACTTGTTTTTGAGCATGTATAATTATGATTGGAGCCCCCATAATTCATAATGATGCCCCCTTCACATTATGTACTCCTCCTATGGCGACGACTTTATAAACACAACAAAGTCCACAAAGCACCTAATATCAAAATGAAAACACCAATTTCACACAAGGGAATAACCTAATAATACACATTTTAATCATATTAAAATACTCAAAATCTAAGAGTTGAAAATAGCATTCCTAACATGGCTCCAAATGTCGAAAGGAAAAAGGAAAACAAACTAAAACATATCAATCACTTAGAACAATACAGACAGTTGCGAGACGTGCGGTCAGGATCAGCTTTAGCTATCTTCTTCTACTTTGGCTTACTGCTTGCGGTGGAATCAAGATCCGAGTCAACCTCCTTATCTGATGTTTCATGCTCTAGAGGCTCATCCTCATCCTCAATCAACCAACCATTCATGTTGCCTTCTCGTTGGGGTAGTCAATGCGGAGCAAATTCATTCCTTTGAAGCTCTGGGAGATAAACAAATCCATACTTATTTAAAACTCTAGGTTGTTCAGTTGGTTCTTCCTCTCCTGATGAGTGGTACTCAGGGAATTCAGAGATTTCTCCATCTTTTGAAATCATCAACATCTCCTTTACTAGGATCCATTTTCCTCCTACTTGTTTTATTTTTTCCTTTCCCCCCCCCCCCCCCCTTGGTCAACTTCTCTTACATTCGGCACTAAACGACCGTAGAAAAAAAAGAAGAAAGAATACAAGTCCTTTGGTATTCGGACTTTACGTTACGTAAATGGCCTTTTTTTCCCAAAAAATCTAAGCTTCGTCTCTAGATCAGTAAAACTCTTGCGTCTAGTTGCGAAGGCGGTTCCCCAATGAAACTTAGCACGAGACGCACGAGCTGGAGGATTGACGACTAAAATAACACAAGAAGGGTATATACTATTAGATCCCCATAATGAAAAGTATATATATATATATATATAGCAGTAATGAAAAATAGGAAAAATTAAAACTTTTTAAGTAGCGAGAAATATAGTAGATATGTACATATAAACTTAAAACCTAAATGCAACTATATGAGGGACTCCTAGGTTATAGTCTAGGCCAAACCACCTACTTCTCTATAACCAAAGGCTCTGATACCAAATCTGTCACACCCCGCCAAGGCGGAAACACGAGGCGTAACATCATGGATATCATCACAACACAATGGGAGTAAACAATAGAGAATCACTACTGCAAAACGTAAAATAAAAGATACTATGTGTCATGACAATACCGAAAACAAAAGAACGACATCTTGTATTAATGAAAAAGCGGTCTCATCAATACAAGGGCAATGTTTCACAAACCTACTAAAAACATCTAAGAATTCATGCAAACAAAATACGAAATGAAATCAAATGAGAACTTCTAATGCAGCCTAATGGTCTCTCTAGCCACTTTTATTAACTTCAGTATCTTCATAACGCTCACCTGAAAATGATGCTTAAAACGTCAACACAAAGGTTGGTGAGAGTCATAGGTTTTATGACACCAACAAAAGATTTAATTCAATTACTGTGATTATACAAAAAAACAAAACATGGCAGGACAATTAAGCTGACTATTATACATGCTAACATGCAATCGTCCCAAACAAGCAATCACAATTGGGACAGAGCGTGTCCCCCGATCCAAATTACAAAAATAGTCATTGAGAAGAATGCTATCCCCAAACCCAGACTCTTGGTACCGTATCCGCACAAGTTTATACCCACACAAAGTAGGCGAAGCCTCTTGCCCACAAAGTAGGCTAAGAACAATGCAACATCATACAACATGCATCACATAACATATAATAGTTATATAAAAGTGCATGTGTAACTTGAACCATATAATCATAGAATCAAAATATTTTGAAACATATTTTGCATCATTTCCATCCCAAGAATACAAAATAAAATGGGACTATAAAACTCACCTGATGCTCAGCTTACTTGACAAGATCTTGCACACAATCTAATCATAACAAAACACAAGTTACATTCGGTTAGGCAAATGCCCAAGCCAATGCAATAACATGATGGACCTCTAAACCTAACACTAAGTTTATAATCCTTTATATGCATCTCCCAAATCATTTTCATACTCTATATAGTCTTAACCATTAACTTCTAACTTTTTAGTTTTCGGCAAAAAATTGTAGTCACTTTATGACCACAAATAAAATACTAAAACACCTAACTGATAGTTTTACTTGCATTCCCTAGTTCCCCAATGAGTTGTGAGCTATTGTGATTTTTTAGAAAAAATAATATTAAGTGGAACTATTTTATAAAAATTCATCATTACAAAGTGCTCAGATTCGGACCTGAACGCGCACTGAAAAGTTTGATTTTCTTAAAAATACTTAGAAACACTTTTAGACTTAGCCCTTTGATCTGGAGTTAATAGACACCTAAAATATGACTCATGATTTTTTTCTAACCGTTATTTGACTTTAAAGTAGGGGTTTTACTCCCCGAAATCAGACCCAAATCTGACCCGAATTTACTGTTTTAACAACTTTATATTTGCGAAAATTGATAGTCATAACTTATTCCCTAACCTCAAAACCTTTCGGGGCTGGTTTTTTTGGAAACGAGACTCTCTTAACTTATCAATAGACATAAGATTCATGACAAAACACGTTACCATCATTGAGATAACATATGAACAAGATGACTCAAAATTCTGCTCAACCCTAACTTAAATTTTATCGCGTTCTAACTCTAACCGAATACATCAAAACGCATCTAATCTATCCCTAAACACTTCTAATTAGGTTTAACATTATTAATTTACAGATTTTTATGAACCATAATTTATCCATAACTTAATGTTACAAATGAATAAAAGAAAATAAATTTATGTTTTTTTTGTCTAGTCATTTTGTGTACCTTCCTTTTAGGAAGTAGTTTTGCCCATGTAACGGGTGGAGATGTGGGACTCACCCTCATCCCTTGTACTTAAATGTTTCTTGGCCTAATAAAATTTACCGGGGAAACCCTTTACCCAAAAAAAAAGAAAATGTATTTTTAAACTTTGCTTGTGCTTGCATTGTTCTAACACACACATAATTATATTCTTTTTATAAACGTATAGTATTGTACAAAAGATGTGTATTGTATAAAAATGGTTAGAAAAATCATTTATATACTCATAAAATGTCAAAAACTATGCATACTATACATATCAACAAATAGTTTTTCGCACAAGCAAAATATATGACAATCTTGAAGTAAGAAATTAACTTGTTATTATTCATCACCCCACCTTACAACTAGTCTTAGGATTAATGGAATGCACTATGAAAATCTTTATTTGTTTTCTTCTAAAAAGAGTGTTCGTGAGGGTCAAGAAAGATTTCAAATATATATTGACTCATTATTCAAATTATGATTGATATTATTATTTTATCTAATTGATAAGTTTTCGAGTATGGACAAGAAACCTGATTCTTATTTGTCTAGCTTTAAGATTATATCAAAATATAACAAGAGATATTATGTTAAACCTACATGCTCAATCACACTCGATTGATATGAAAATAACGACATCCTTTTCTAAGAGGATAAGAATATGCATCGGATCATAACTCACACTTGTGTAAAAGATGTCATATTGAGTCTACTTGTCTAATAGTTGTGATCTAAATATTTGGCAAATATATGCATAAAATACACAATGAAGTAGGATCGACGACTTGAATGTTTTGTCTAAAATATTCAAGTAATTTACCTTGCAATGCAATTGGTAAAGTCGTCGTCTCCGAAAAGCCAAATGTGAGCAAATGCACAACATATGTAACTTTTCTCAAATAATTCAAAAGCACAACTTAAAACTTAAACTATCTTCTCATCAAAACTCTCTCTTACTTTACCAAATAAGCATAATATTTCTTCTTCACCAAATGAGAACCCTTTAACCATCTAAGGTTAGGATTAGATAGAATTGAACATATTCCACAAACCATTATCATGCTTTCTTTCAATAAGTGATCGTAAGAGGATTTTGGATATGAAGATGATTATTATTCAAACGATAATTAATCTCATCATTCAATCTAATTACAAAATTAGAATATGAACATGAAATCGAGACTAAGATTTATCTAGATCACAGAAATATCAATCAAATGACCATAGATATTATTCTGTGTCTACATGTTTAACCATCCTCGGTTATTACATGAAATCACGAAGTCGATTGCAAGACAACAAGATTAGTCATCGAATTGCAATTCACACTTGTAATGAAAATGTTTCATTGAGTCTAAAGTGTTCAAATATTGTGTTATTAGCTATGGTCAAATTATACATGCTAAACTTAACACACTCTAAGTAGGATTGATGACTTATGAATTTCCATCAGGAAACTCATAAGTACTCCAACTTGATAAGCAAGTCTTGGATGATATTTCCAAAAACTCAAACCAAGAACCCGTATAACTTTTATAAGCTTCTCCTAATAACCTAATTTCAACACCATCTCCCAAATAGTGGGAAAATGATTCTTGCCCATCTCTATAGATCTATGATTGGGTCTTTGATGTATCTCACTGCATCTAGACCAGATATCATGTTTGCAGTATGTGCATGTGCTAGATTTCAAGTTACTCCTAATACATCACAGTCTCTTAGCAGTCAAGAGGATTTTTTAGATATTTGAAAGGCAAACCTACACTTTAGGCCTTTGGTAATATCTAGAAGATTCTCTATTTGAACTGGTTGCATATACAAATAGTGACTGTGCTGGACAACTCAAGATAAGAAGTCTACCAAAAAAACTAAGTTTTTTAGTTTTTGGGAAACAGGTTGATATCTTGGCAGTGTAAAAAGCAAACTGTGGTTGCCACTTCTACAACTGAAGCTGAATATGTGGCTGCTGGCTAGATGCTAGTATAACAAGTCTCTGATTCAAAACAATTCTGGATTTTGGGTACAATTTCATGAACAATGTCATTAATATTGACAATAACAGTACTATCTGCATTATTGAAAATCCTGTTCAACATTCTAAAACTAAACATATAGAGATTAGGCATCATTTTATAAGAGATTGCAACACTAAAAAGCTAATACAAATGGTTAAAATTCATACTGATTTAAATGTTGCAGATCTTCTTACAAAAGGTTTTGATGCAGGCAGATTTAAATACTTGGTCTCAAGTATTGGAATGCTGAATCCTTAACTATCTATACACGATTATTTTTTTGTACAAGTTTAGGTAAAGGATTAATACTGTTTAGTTTTTCTCAATTAATACTGCTAAGTATAATTGAAAACACAGTTGTTAGTTATATATACTTAAACTAATTTGTTAAAACTGTTAGGGCATGGTTAATGATGTCAAGAAATAATGCATTTGGATTTTGTATATTTGGCTATGAAACTACGAAACAGCAGTAAAGCATGTTGAAATACCTGATGGTGAATGCTCATCACCTTTGAAGTAATGTTGGAGAAGAATGGTTTAATGATCTGGGTACACTCAGGTTTTAACTGTATCAATAGTTATGCATAAATATAGATCCTCATGAATTCCCACATGTCTATCTAGTCTTTTCTAGTGTGCTTATGATGAATAGAGGCATGTTGTTGTATAATTATTGAAGACAGAGTTAATGCTATTAGATTTCTGTTAATACTGCTAGACAGAAAATTACTACTGCTAGGCAAATGTTAATGCTGTTGAGATGACATGGGCAACCAAAGTGTGCAACTGCTTGAGACCAAATTCTTAGCTCTTGAAGTATTGTTTGAGGGGAGGCTCCTTACTAATACGACCAAAAAACATGGATGAAAGGATGTGTTATATCATAAGTATGTTCAAAAGTAATCAAAATACATCTAGGCATATCAAAAGAGGTCGGGACACCAAGATACCTCAGTCTAGTGGTCCCCCTGAGAAAGGTTGGTGATGAGACTGTCCATAAGGAGTTGGGTGGATAGAAATGGAAAGTGCTGCACTACTGCTTCTCTAGCGAAGAAATAAGTAGGACATGGTAATATCAATAAGAAGACCCAATCCATGGCAACACTAATGAATCAACTCCCTTAGTTGAATTGGTTCCGGTATTGGTCCCAGGAGCCAATATACCATATGGGGCAAATGGTGAATGCTCAAACTAGGTTTGGATTACATCTAAACAGTCCAATGAAAAACATCTCTCAGAGGTTTTCACAACTTGGAAGTGGGAAGGACAGTATGATAGTTATTGAATTGATAGATTGTACACAACTGTCATAAACAATAAAAACAATAAAGAGTTGTCTTGGTAAGCCAAAAGAAATAAGATTTAGTTAGCTTAAAAATAGAAAGAGGCTGTGTGCATAAAAACTGAAATAGTGATTATGTTAGCAAAAAAATTGAGAGATTACTGTGAGCATAAAAACAGAAAGAGAGTTTTGTGAAACAAATTTTGATGATGAAAGTTGCTTCTTGGAATGGAATTTGAATGGATTACTGTTGTAAATACTACTTAATAGCTGCTCAGTTTTCAACTTAATGTTTGCAGAAGCTTAATTAATGCTGTTAGCTTTAATAGGATTGCCTGAAATTTGTTTCTGCTGTTAAGCGTATGTTATTGCTAGCATTTTCAAGTTTCTCTTTCTGTTGAGGGTGATCTATAGAATAACTCCGCTTAAGGGTATCATTTACTTTCTTTATTTCAATTTCACTTATTCAAAACGCTTCTAACCATAAACCCTAAATCAATTTTTTTCAATCTTTGATCATCAAAATCCATCATATAGATAAGCCCTAAGTTTACCGAAACGCACATATGGTCCGTGTTCTTTGGAAAAACCTGAAGATAGTAATGTGTTTTGCTGAGATAATTGATTTTCTGAAAGCAAGTTCTGTCCATAATGCATAACCCGTCAAATCCATGTTAGTCTACACATCTTGTATTGAACAATTTTGGGCAACTACCAAGGTTTCATACAGTTAATGGAGTGCGACAGTTACAAGCCCTAGTTGATAAGAAGAGGGTTATTGTTACGGAGTCAAGCATAAGGAGAGCTCTTCACTTGGATGATGCAGAAGGTACTGATTGCCTTCTAACTGCTACTATCTTTGAAGAATTGGCGCGTATAGGGTATGAACAGCCTTCTTAAAATCTTACTTTTTATAAAGCCTTTTTCTCTCCACAGTGGAAGTATTACATTCATACTATTACTCAATGCTTAAGTGCTAAATCCACTGCATGGAATGAGTTCAGTAGTTCTATGGCTTCTTTGATCATATGCTTGGCAACTAATCAGAAGTTTAATCTGTCTAAGTATATCTTTGATGTAATGGTGAAACACTTAGATGGAGGAGTCAAATTCTTGATGTATCCACATTTTCTCCAAGTTTTCATTAATCAACAACTAGGTAATATGTTATCACACAAGAAGAGTTTTGTTAATCCCTTTTACACAAAGAAAGTGTTTGCCAATATGAAGAGAGCTGGAAAGGATTTCTCTGGCAGAATAATACCTTTATTTGATACCATGATGGTTCAACCTGTTGCAGAAATGGGTGAGGATTTAGATCATCCAACTGATTCCACTCCAATACCCATTATTGATCAACCATCTTCATCTTCCCACCCCAAGAAGGATAAACCATCTAAGAAGGCTCAGAGACAGGAGGTAGAGGTTCCTCAACATAAGGAAGAGCATGAGGAGAGTGTACCAACACCTTCTAATGATCCATAACCTAGTGGTGAGGATACCATGCAACTAACAGAGTTGATGGTTTTAAGTACCAAATTGCAAACATAGGTTCTTGATTTACAAGAAGCAAAGGAT
>BQNB010141250.1:5057-17296 GCA_026074375.1 Tanacetum coccineum
GTATGAGAGATCAAACTATTAACAAATATCTGATTAATCCAACATTAAAATATTATTATTATCAAAAACATTAGTATTTAACATGTTCACATCCCGACTCTCATTTATCCCAAATAAACACAAAGGACTACTCCATGATACGTTTTAATTCACACTCGCTCAAATTTTAGTGGAGTAAATGATATAAGTAACTCACTCAAATGCTCAGTCATGATTCATTCAAATTACCATAGGCTTGTTCAAGGTTCAAGAATCTAAACAAATTTGGATAGCGTGCGGTCTACGACGTCGCTATCAATTCCAAGATGGAAGATGTACTCTCTTAAGCATGGGGATAGGGTCCCGCAGTAAATAGCTTCTACTACACTAGCACCCCTAGACCTCAACTTACTTACAGCCACAATGGGAGTCCTAAGCTTACATGGACCCACAAACTAAAACGCTCTAGCACAGAGACTTTAATATAACGAGAAACACACTACACGTTTCTATCCAGAGGAACGAGTCTTGTCTCATTTATATCTTTTAGACCATTTTTTCATAATTACCTTTGCTCACTCATCGAGATCAATCTTTGTCTCAAGACTCTCCGATTAATCTTTAAACCGTCTACTTGTCACACCTATTCTGCATAATAAAATCACGGAAGTCTGACGTACAACTTAGGTTTTCCTAGTCTGAACTCCAATGCAAACAATAGAGTCTATACCAGCAAATCTCTATAATCACCTGTTTTCATTCTTATATTTAATTTTGTCACATAAATCAATAATCCCAAACATTCTTTTTCCAATCATCAATTGAAAAAGTGTACTTCAACACGTAGTGGCGAGAAAGCAACAAACAAGCATAAAACACAGAGAGGAGATAGTCCCATCTTCTTTAACTACACAAGATATCAGGATGCTTAGCTAATCATGCATATGTTGCATCATTCAACTCGTGAAATGTTCAACTAAGGTATTGTTACGTCATACCACCGGAATGTTATTCAACCAATTTCCATTCAACAACTTTGTAATCCTCTGTTGATTCCTCATAACTTCAAGTTTTCTTGCACAAAAGCTATAGAGACATGATAGAGAGACTGGTTACACACATGTACTTCGAAAAATGTTTAATCTTCCACAAACAATTCCATGAAACACACTAAAAACACTAGATTCTTACCTCAACTGGTCAATTTTGCCTGGACGTTATATTTAGCTTTATAAACACCAGCCTTAAGTAACACAAATTCTTTCCAAAATCTTACACCTCAAGTCATCACCTTTAAGCATGTAACAAAGATCAAGTACATTAGAGCTCTCCCACAATAGATCCTCCTCTAATTATTTGATTGAATCGTAGTTTTTCTTTCTTTCCCTTCTCTAACCTGAAATCTCTCCCCACACCACAATCACTCTGCAACCGACCTATTATCCCATCCACCAACCGAAAGGCCACAAAGTTATAATAGCAATTCACAACTGTTTAGCCTAATGCGAATGTCTGTAAAATCTCATTCACTTCTTCATACTACAGAATGGCGATAATCCAAAGAGAACTATACTATTTTATAAACAGCTCTAAAGTAATGCTCGTTGCCTTTTATACATCACTGTCTTCATCATCGCAACCTTTTTAGTTTCTTTGTATTCTCATTGTTGTATTCAAGCTCGACTTCATTAACGATTAACACATACCATACAATATCTTAAAACAATAGCGCCCCTATCCCAGAAAACCCCACATATTTTCCACCCAACATCTGTATTCAATAAGAAAAACAACATAAAATTGTTCATACAATATGGTAAAAATAATGTTTCTACCACCTTTAATCGATGATAGCATGCTCCAAGTGTCAAACCATCCCAATTTTGGATAATAATCAAATCTATCATCAAACTCATATAATCATTTAGAGATTAGACTACTCCTATCCAACCACATAGGGAGTTTTCGTCTATATACGGTAAGGTAATGTCGCCTACACGTATCAATCACTTCCAATCATTCATATCTCGATCACAAAACAACATCGTATGTATTTGTATGTTGGATTGGACCGCATTATAGTTTCATAAAGGGTTATGATATCTATTTTCCACTTTATTTAAGGCCTTCCGTAATCAATATTCCTAGAGTGTGTATCTGGTCTAAAATTACAAAATGTAGCCACACCACACATGCTTTCCGATTCTACTCTTACTTTAGTCTTTTCACATGAAACGCTGATTAGCAATCTTATAAATAGTCTTACTCTTACTATCCACTTCAAATCAGATTATACAACCTTCACTACTCTTGGCGGTATGTTCTTTGGAACTTGCAATCTTGTCAGGCCATTTGATGCGATCAACATTAATCTTTTCTCGTATAACTTCCAGATAATAAGCCCACTTTATTCAAGGCATCCGTCCATCAGTATTTCTGATTCATCGATAGTGATCGCGCATAGTAAAACAATATTTTTGGGCTGCTCTTTCTTTTTATCCTTTTTTTACGCCGAACATTCATGCACTACGCATCAATCTATAATTTAAGCAAGTCTTTCTTCTTCATTATCGGGTTAAACGTTTTCTTAGCGCTCGTACATTTGAGAACCCCAGAAATGGAAGACACTCTTAGCTTTCTTCACATTCAAGAGCTGATCTAAAGATTATCTTTCTTATATTCTGAGCATCACAGGCCTCTAACCACAGGTTCTTTATCAATCAATATCAACCTACAAATTTACACTCCCTTTGTCATGTGATTGAACTTTCCGCCCTGCACATTGTTGTGAGGATATTATTGTTTGTTAGATTCACAACATTACCCGAAACGGGACTAACACCAACTCACCCTAGACGTGACCTATCGCTCTTTGGCTCGTTTAAACAAGTATAAACTGCCACAAACAACAACAGCAACCATTTACTTCTCCACTACTGGCAGATAGTTTTATTAAACTTTTCTAAATTTCTATTTTACACATCTTTTTCAACATCATCTTGCTATACATTGTTAGGGCGTCTTCCAATAAATAATATCCATCCAACCTAAAACCAAAATGGTAATGTAAGTTATTGGTCTGCCGCATTCGCCCATAAATGCACTAAGGACGGGTGCACTAACTAGTATTATCTCTTATCTCCGCTACTCAAAGTCTAGTTATTTCGCCAGCACCATTGTTTAGTCGCCGCGTGCTCGCGTTCTAAACAATTTTTCATGCGTTTTTCCTCTTTTCGCTTGCGAACCTTTACAGTCACTATCACTCTTTTCTTTCCTGCAGATTCTGTCAGCATTCACCAACCATACCGCAAGCTTCAAATAATTTTCACATTAAAATCACATCATAACATTGAAAGGTTTGTAATCCAATCTCATTGAGAACTCTTTGGATTCTTGGGAATATGGTGGATCCAGCCGATCACATAATAGGTTCAGCAAAATGGACGTAATCTTTTGACAGTTCGGACACCTTTCATTAGATAATACAATTCTAAGCTTGAACATCCCACCTCCATATCCACCTTGACTTTTTTACATCCATGGCAATACACCAATTAGAAAAACCATGTCAAGTATACACCCCAAATCCTGCAAAAATACCACAATCTGGCTCGCCATATAATTTTCAATAGCTAATTGTCTTACTAATCAGTTATGTCTTGGGTGAAACAAGTAATAAAGTAATGTCGCTTGCAATATCATTATATAGCCAATTTGGTTCCATCTTTTTCTACCTTCACTCTTCTCATTTAGTCCGATGTTATCTCCACCACCTCCCACAATCCTATCCCACAATATGCAAAGTTTTGCTTTTCTTTTCAACCCTATCAAAAAAATGTCCACGTTTGAAATAGTTCAACCTACAAGGCAATGTATTATTATTTAAAAAATTCTATATAGAAAATAACATTCTAAAAGGCTTCTATAGCTATTCAACAAGAGTCTACCATAAATCAACAAGAAACCTTACATCTAATTATATATAATCATTCCCAGACACTTAAACCTATATGAAAAATTTTACACATACAAGTACATCTATTGCGTCTTACGTAAGAATGGTATATCGGTGAATCCCTCATAAATTTAGGTCATCTACATCCAAAAACCATTTCAAAGTATTAATTTGATGGTCTCTAATAAGGTATTAGAAACCTAGTTGTAAAAAAAAGTAAAAAAAACGAGATTGTAAATGCACATCGGTAAATAAATTAGTCCCAAAATTCTCAAATACCTAAAAAAGAGTTCATAGGGATTTCGTGTTTTATGAGGCTTAACTACTAACACTCATATTTTCTCCTATAGCAAAGCAGTACCTAAACACAAAAAAACGACTAAAAAATCAAAACAAAAAACCAATCTGACAGCACCACAAATTAATATAGGCAAACCTTAGAACCACAACTAGCAAATAAGAAACTCCCATTCCAGCCCACTACGCCCTTCAAAATTAGAGTCCTAAATCCATCCACCAGATCATTCAACCATTCAAAACCAGCAACACCATACTATACCTCCCTTATTGCAGAGGGCAGATTACTTGCCTAACCCACTCATTAGCTAAAAAAAGAAGCTAGCATTAGATGCTTGATGCGAATAAAAACAAAAAAACCACATTTAACTTACAAAACTACGATTCATTTCCTGTTTTTGAAAACTCTTACCAAAAATTATCAACGCATAGCTCTCTTACATCCGAGCTTAACATTGCGTAATCCTAACCCTAAAGATTTTTTAATCAAGTTATAAATGGCAACTAAGAATGGAAATCCCTCAACTTTATCCTCATCTACCTTAGTAGCTAGAAAGCAAAACCCATAGCTAATACCTACTTCAATCATTACTCTTTCGACAACTATGCAATACAATTCTTCACTTCCTTAACGATTCCTTTTGTACAAATCTGTCTTCTGGACTTCCAACTGACAAGTCCATAAGCACACAAATGTAAAGGAAACACATCTCGTAACAGCTTGAAGTTCTCTCTGTTTTGGACTTAACAAGAGGCTCTGTGCTGCTTTCAACCTTTACACAAGCAACACGGTTGGGGTGATCATTTTTAAAAAAGCTTTAACAGCAGGAGAGTAAACCTCTCTACACATGTTCTACTCACATTTCCCTTACAACTTCCTTCTTCACTCAACTTTCAATTCAACAGGATTTTCTCAAAATATTTAACGTGACCTAACACCTCTCTATGTCCAAAGTCTTAGATTCATCCCAGATTAGGACCTTTTGCAAAAAGCAAGTGTTACTCCTACAAACCTCCCATTAGGAACTATGATTCTTTAAATTCCTATTACTCAACTATAGACATAGTGTTCTTTCGTAGGGAACCTCGAGCTCTTCTCTCTCACACACCAAGTCGCCTCACTTCTCCAATAGGACCGCCACATTCCTCCATCCTCATTAAGAAACGCTAACTCTTCTCGTCCTAGCAAACATCCGCACTCTCAAATCAAATCAGAGTAAAAACTTGACTCTACAACTTTCATCTACATTAACTTAAAGTTTCTCGGAGGGATGAAAGAGGCATGGCTACCCTTCTCCATAATGTCTATATTTTACTAAAAAGTAGAGATAACTCGTCAATAAACTTGCTAGATTAAAACCACACGTAAACATTACAACGGTGTAGACAACTAGGCTCACAAAGAGATCTAAAAAACCTCTACTCTTATACCTCTCCCTCACCCTCCGGGTGAATGGACACCGCTAAAGAACAAAAAAACATATGGATTATCAAAATCAAAATTTCAACAAATTCCGTATGATATACCACAGATTATATTAATGGTACCAATATATTCTGTCACTTCGTTCCACTCTCTCATTTAGCAGGGGTCTTCCCTCCAAAAAGAACCACAAAATATGCCCGTCTCATCAATCCTCATTAAAACCATCATCCGAAGTTATGTAAGATAGGCACATAGTTGCCACGGCCATGTACAAATAGTGCCCCTTGACAGCATAAAAAAAAACACCACTAAAGTCAGATCACCCAATACCGCTGACATCCTGCAAATACCATCTTATGGACATTAAGAACCCAATTAAAACCAACACAATTAACTAATAAGAAACAAAATCATTTTATCTTAGTGGGGTGCAAAACCAAAACAAAGACCACTTCCACATATTAAAAGTACTAAATTATAATGTAGGCGTTAGGGAAGTCAAATCGCTAACAGCGAGCCTCAACAAAATAAGTACATCAAATTTCTTAACATTTACTTGGATGATATTGAATCTAACTGCGGCTACGTATGTGTTTACGAGAGGAGAGGAAAAGCTTTTGAAATCTAAACACTGTTAGAATTCTGTGTAGATGGTTTCCATAACAGAAGCCTCCACAAGATTGGAGTTAAATGAGAATGCGCGTTAACATGCTATCATTAAAAAAATTCGTTTCCTTAAACAGTTATACTAACCTATTCGCATTAACCTTCTTATGCTTTTTTGCTTTGACATGCAAATTAACATAAAGTCTATTCTTTTACAACTCGACCATAAAAACACTAAGTCCTATCTAACCCTTTGATTAACTATTACTTGTTTTTAAATGTAGAGTTCTTATGAAATGGTGCCTAGTAACACGTATGAATGTGCTATTTTACAGCAGTAAGAGATACGACATTGGTCCTAAACCGAAGGACATCACCACCAATGTTGTTTATTCTATGGAGTGAGCAAACTAACATTACAAATTCAGTCCTAAGACTAGTAACAATAACCAAATGAACTGGACACTTGTTTTAAAATATTTTTGTCTAGCAGTTTTTATTAATTGAATGATCCTAAGGTACCACGAGACTTCACTAGATTACTTCTCTTGGAAACCATGTTATCTCATTAGTTTAGCATAATGAAGAGAAGTTCAGTTCTTTTTAAGCTACAAAGTATTTGAATCAATTATCGACCGATAGCCTCGAGGCCTTCTTCGAAGTCAATTTGATCTTCCAATCTATAACGAAGGTTTTTATATAATAATTCAAATAACCTTTGATATTGCAAAGTCTTGTATATGTTGCTATGGGTAATTCAGTATCAATTCCCTCATGCAAAATTACTTCAAAGATCTATGCTCAACAGACACCATAACTAGCCTTTATTAAACATCTCACACAAAAATTGCCATTTCTCACAATTGAACATAGCTAATACTTTTGCGAGATCACATTCATACTAATTGTTAACTGCGATTACAAACTTTCTGTGAAGTTGCCGAATAATGGTATAGAAGTCTTGAAATTACGTAGTCGGTGGGTCAGTGAACATATTTGCCCTATGTTGTTATGACTTCACTGTGTTATATAACACGAGTTTTTCACCTAGATAGACACTTACTCTGAGTCTAAGTACTGTGTATTGTTTAAAGGAAAACAATGGACCACCAAAAAAAAACGCTTATCAAGCTTTTCTTTACGCTAATACTAACGGACCAAGAAATATCAACTAATTTTCATAATTTATTATATTTAAAGAAAGGTAACTCCAGACACCATCCTCTTCCTCATAACCCCATCTAAAAATCTCATTATAAAGATCACAATGGTAAATGTTGCTAAGCTCAATAATTCATAAACAAATAATTAGGGAGCATCATCATACTCATCCTAACTACCAATAGGATGACACGTTCTCTTACACTAGACAATAGACTTTCTGTTAAAACTCATATGCGTCTGTAAAACTAGAGCTAAGGTTTCACTCCCTTATAACAAACACAATACTAAACCAGATAACAAGCGACTAAGTCAGACAGGTGTTGGAGGCATGAAAATAACTCCTGTAGTAGTGGAGTGGAAAACCTACGTACCCTTACATAAAATACATTTCATCCAGGGAGCGTAGTAACTCAAACACTTATTTTACCAAATCTATAAAATAAAGTAGCAAGTATTACACACAAACTAATATCTAAGACACCCCTCTAAAACATAGACTTGTATAACCAATTTCTTAGACATGCACTTTCAAATTTTATCTAACAATTATACATCGCCTTACCCCAGTTGCCATCTTTTATTAATAAAACCATCTTGTTTTAACTATATTTTCCACAAAGTTCAAAAGTTCTTTTCAATCCATCCTAAAAAAGACTCTAAAATAAACTATTCTCCCTTCATATACAAAATTCTTTCAAATTTAAAAGCCCTATACATCCTATCTTGTAAACCTCTTATAATATAGGTCACAATCTAATAATATTTTTTGACTATAATATAATTTAAAATAATTTAATTGTACTTTTTATCTCTCCTTAACCAGACTATATGACTAAATACTAAATTAAAAAAAATCCAATCTGTCTTATTAAACCTAGACAAACCCTCTCTAACCTTCATGGTAATTTATCTTTAAATCATTCTTTAAATATATTTTTTAGATCTATTTTAAAGTGTATGAGAGCGAGCGAGATTTAAGAAGTTTAAAAACAAGAAGTTATCCAAACATAAATAGTAGAGATACATAATAGAATCATTTTCAGACACGTACCACCTATTTTTTTTTGATTGTTTTTTTCAGAATTTTTAATTACTGTATTGTTCGAAAAAGTGTTTCCTATTGTATGTGCATTTTATATTTAGTAGTTGTTTTTAGAATATTTTATCTCTATCTACATCAAATATAAAAAAAACGCTATTGACAATAAAGCAACAACTCAACTTTTTTTTATAATTACAAAAACAAAAACCCACAACAACTAGATTCATATTGACGAATGTGGTCCACAACCACACACAAACCCCGCCCCTCCCACTAACAAATCATCTGTGACAACTAGGCAATACATTTTCTTCATAATGCTTTTTACAAATGTTGGACCAAACAAGTCCATATGCAAAAAATGTAAAGGAAGACTGATTGATCTTCTCTTTGTTTTGGACTTACAAGAGGCTCTGTGCTGCTTTCACTTTTGACAAGCAACAGAGGTTTGATCATTTTCAAAAAGTTTAGAAGGTAAACCTCTTACAAGATTTCCCTTAACCAATTTATTCATGGTTTTAAAATTTAAGTATAACAACCCACAATTTTCATAAATGTAAATATCCATCTATTAAGTTAGATGATGTACAATCTATCAGTTATATATTTAAATCAACACTATACATATTATTCTTTCTAGGAACTCTAAATTCGAATAAGGATGTAATCAAACATACATGTCTGTTCCGCCGTTATGGCCATATATGTGTGCTTCAGTTGCCTTGTTGGAATGGTACTTCTGGTGAAAGATTGAAAAATGTTCAACCCAAAGCCCTTAACATACCAAACCCATATTTACCTTTATAAACTTGTTACTCCTTAGCTTTAGCGGTGGAGATGTGTATCCTTGCCAAGTATTATGATAGAATACTCCGTCATGACCAAGCAATGAGCAATTACTTACATGATACCACAAGATAGTTTGAGTGATTTGAGTGTTTTCATCTTCCTATTTCGTGAGGTATTTTGTTGTGTACTTGTAATAGATCAAATAAATGCTTAACGGAAAATGTTGAACTATATCTAGATCGTTTAAGCTTAGTTTGTTTAGAACTTATATCTAGGATTAACTATAACATTAAACATAACATATGTATAGCGGAATTAACATAAGAACAATGATATTGTAACAAGGTTTCTTCATTATCAAACACTCCAAGTCCCAATTATATTTGATCAGAATATAACGGTTATAACTAATCTGTAACAGGATCAAGTTACCTTGACCTTGAGGCTACACCCACACAAACTAGCTAGACGTCTACATGTACTTGTTGATACATACAACACACTTATCTAGATACCTAAAACTATGTACTGATTAAACTCTTTATATAGAGAGTTCAATACTTACAAAGGAAGATAAACAATAGACAACTAAATCTTTTAAACATTAAGGAATATCTTCTGTTATCTTTATCTTCTTAAGGAGATCTTCCAGAATCTTTATCTTTTGATATCATTGACCAAATCTTTTCCATAATTCTCCACCAGCTTGTAGAATTCTTTAATGATATTTGATCCCTTTTGTTTCATTCTTTTGTTCTTTTATCTCATCAAATCTATAATTCCCAACAATCTTCCCCTATTTGATGATGACAAAACAAACAATGTTCTTGTATGAACTTTATCATAAAGCCTTTAATCAAAGCTTCCCCTGAAGTTGAGATCATGGATCTCCCTGAATGAAACAAAGTTTCCCCTAATTCAGATTTCCTTTGTACCATGCCACACCAAGGATCTACAAGTTGCCAATTGTACCTGTTAACATCTTCTTCCCCTTTTTGTCACAATCAAATAGGGAACATATGAATGTAAGCAACTTTGATCTTGACCACTACAAACCAATATCACACTTCTAATCCAAGCCTTCTATCTCCTCAAATTACCCACCATTAAGCATAATAAGAAAAATGAACTTGAGTTGTAGAAACTTACACTAGCAGTAGTAATAATGACTAGCAGTAGTAAAAACCTTCACCTTAATGTCACATGTAAATGGTTAAACATTTTAACAATAAGCTTCCCTGAAACCCATATGTTAACAATTTCTTGAATCTTCAATTCTGTAGGCTCTAAGTAATGATTACTGATGAAGAAAACTAAGTATTACCAACTTGATGCTGAAGTAGAATAACCCAAATTTATGTCTTATATCTTGTACTATCCACGTGACTTCGAACGTATACCCAAAACCAATGTATAAGGAGACCGCAATCTCTTGACAATTATCCTCATCCACTATGAGACACATAACCAAAGTGATAGCAAATGTGAGCATTGAGCACCATAAGAAAAATCACACATCTTTGCTAGATTTGTCAAGTCTTCGTCACATCGTTTCTAAGCACGAACAAGTTACCTTCAAATGTTGTAAGCCATTTGAGATATGATAAGAACACAAACTTGTGAAACTCCACTTCAACTTCAAATAGATGATAAATAATCGTCTTTGTAACCAATTAATCCAAAAACGAGCCTTTTAAACGTTTAAGAACATTTAAACCAAAACTTTACCTTCCCTTTAAACCAAGCAGTAGTAACCAACAGTAGAAAACTTCTCCTGTTGGAAGTATTAAACATACGAGCAGCACAAACCTTGGTTTAAGTCCAACAGTAGTAACTGCTAAAATTTACCCCAGCAGCAGAAACTTAATACTGGTAGCATTAAAAATATACTAGCAGTATTAATCATACTAGCAGCACTAAGTATAAATTGGCAGCATTAACCCTTAGTGATAGCAACACTAACATGAACTGGCAGTATTAACGTCTCCTGGCAGCACTAACTTACATAAGCAGCACTAATAATCATAAGCGGCAGCACTAACCTTCAAAGATAAGGATAGCAGTATTAACTTTGGTTACTACTGTCCTTCTGATACTAGCAATACTAATCTCCCTTTGGCAGTATAAAGTGCTCCTTCCTCCCATACCTTTTGAGACATTTTTTAGCGTCAGTAAAGCACCAATATTTACGATCACCAGCAGTACTGTGTCTCGTGGCAGTAGTAACCACAACCGAGCAGTACAAAACATATACCCACTGTTTAAGGATACTTTTTTTAAGTATCCAGACGACACCCTTTTAGCGACACTTTTTCTGTAACTAAACTATCTCTAATTCATCATTCTCATCAACTGCTAATGATTCTTTTCATAGAATAAGTTCTAAAGAACTCTTGAATTATGTAACCAAGAACCACAATTAGCAACCATCTTGTTTTCATGAACCAATCAACAACAATTGTGAATAAACTTCCTGTTATATCGAATTAGGGTTGCTGAAAAACCCTAATATCACCATATTCGACATGATAACTGTAGGAACCCGTCTAACACTTCATATGCCAAACCACACGGATCGAATCAAGAAAATAAGAAAGAGAGATGATGGTGTAGAGAGAGAGAAGAGAGAGAGATGAGAGAAACTGAGAAAGATATTTAGAAAAAAAGATATTATGAGATTGTGAGAATTAGATTTTTTCAAAAGGAAAATATCTATATATATACCCCTACACATTTAATGTGACGCGTGGGATATTTAACTAGGACTCAGGCTCGGGTTTTGCTTGGGATTAAACCCGAAACATATACAATATTAGTTTAACTATCGAGCCCGATTCCCGATAATATTCTATTACAACATTAACTAATTAAAGACCGAAGCTCCATCGTAGAGTGATCGAACTTCCTTGTTCGACTCAATAAATTGAGGCTAACAATCTCCCCCGAAGTGAGGTCTTGAACACGGGAACGAGCTTCCTTTA
>BQNB010141251.1:3279-17296 GCA_026074375.1 Tanacetum coccineum
GACAAGTGCATTTTTAAGCGGTTTTGCTTATTTGACTAGCTACCGGTCACAGTCTTATGAGAGTAAATTACATTAATCGTCCATGATAGTAAATCTTTTTTTTCTTTCATGAAACGTTTATCTTATCAATTTATACACAAAATTATATTAGCAAACAAGATTTTGTTCTGCCTAACGCATGTAAGACTCAAAACTTAGTTTTTTTTATAAAAAGTAACAAGACAAAAAGTTGTTCAAAAACTTATTGACAAAAAGTTGTTCATATTTATAAGTTTATCTTTTTCTTTGAAGCTATTAGACACATGATGCCAGACTTAAAACGATTATTTGTTTCACGGCAATCTATCTCGGAGATAAAAAAAGCTAAGAAAATTTTTTTTTGTTGCAGAAAATGCTAAGAAAGTTAAGTTTATTGTATAATTTTGATTAGTGTTAGATCATTTATCATAAAACGAATTATTCTCCGTTGTAATATCTACAAGTATTACTTATTGTAGTCAAATTGACAAAAAGTTTAGATTCAGAGCAATCCGAACAAACAATGTGACCAAACCTGTCACATCACCGTCAACTCAGTTTTTCTCTCTTTTAGACCAAAAACAACCCACAACAATAAATTAAAAAACTATCCCACACACACAAACACTTTCATTTTGTTCGGTCAGGACCAAACAACTGATTCAAAGCTTGACCGACCGAACCGTTCGGTCTTGATAAAAGAGTGTTTAGTCGGGTCATGTGAAGATCGACCAAATGATTCGATTGGAGTACCACTAGTCTTAAAATTTGTATATTCTTCATTGTTTTAATTCTTTAAACAACATTCAACACTAGAAGCCAACAACAAAAATAGCAATCTCAATTATTCAACACTAGGATGCTAACAACAAAAATAGTAATCTCAACCTATTTATAGTAGTCAAAATGACAAAAGTGCAAATTTATATCAATTGTTTGCATGTGTCATTGGATGTTGTTTAATCATTGTTTTATTTCTTTCAACAATATATCCAACTTATTCAATCACATATTACCATTAGCATATAACTAAGCAAAACTTCTTTTATTTACCAATGTGGGATTAAGAAACAAGTTTCACGAAAATACCCCACACAAAAGGTTGTTCTAGAGACATAAGATTTTGCGCTGGCGCAATCAAATATTATTGCATCTTCTTTTCACATCGATTTTTTTTATCAAGCTACTAATATTTGATACCGAACTCAAGTATGGTTATATAGTGATGATTCAATAGGAGACGGATATCCTCTACGGATTTGTATAAGTGTAATGCAACAAAGTTTGGCATGTTGCGATAGAATACAAAACTAAACTGATGTATGTACGGCCCACCAAGCAACGGCTCTGTCTGCAGACGATTGGTATAGACCCTCCGATTTAGATCAATGTTTTAAAACCTTGTTTTTTAATTGATACGGTTTAGTTGCCGGTTCACCTGTTTAACCGGTTGAACCGTCGGGTCAAACCGGTTTTATACATATGTATAGTTTTTTCATATATTCAATATGTAGTGTTGTATGATCACATAATTTATCTTACGCTCAATTAAATCGATGAAAGATATTGAGTTTTTAGTTATTAGCTATAGTTTTTAGGTTATATATTTACAAAATTATAACAAAGATTTGCAAAAACAATTAGCTTATGATTTCAAGTTGTAATAGAATATAATAAGATAATATTAGTTGGTATTTTAAGTTAGTACAATTAAATCCGAGGACAGGTAACTTGCTAATTGCATATAGATGGACATTCATCATGTTAATTGCTAATAGGAAATTAAGGATCAGGTGACATGCTAATTGCATATAGAAGATAGACTTCTCAACAAGATGACAAAAAAATTAGGAGTTACATGAATTGTTATTTCACACGATCAAAATTGTTTCTTTTCTCCGTAAACAACATCGAACGTGTGAAACACACAACATAATGCTACTCTCAATTTAATGAAACCATGTTCACAACAATATCTAAGTAAGCAAAGCTTCTTCTCTTTACTCCATGTGGGAAGTTTCACAAAAGTAACCCTCATATAAAAAGTTTACTAGTGTAATAGAAAATTGTGTGTAATAATGTAATAAAAAAAAGAACCGATTTATGCACGGCTCACCAAATGGCTCAATCTATATAGACGATTGGTACAGGTCGTCCGAGTTAGACCTCGTCATCGGATCTAAACATTACACCCAAAGTTATGATGAGTTGGAACTCGTCATCAGATCTTTCTATACACACTCTCTCCGTTTAATCAAACAAAAAAAATAAAGAAAATATGCATAAGTTACAAATTAAGTTTTGATTAAAAAAAAGTTATATAAGAGTAGGGTGGCAATTCGGATTAGGTTCGGGTTGGCGGGTTTGGGTTAACAGGTTGGCGGGTCAGAAAACCTCAACTCGAACATGACCCATTTAAATAATCGAGTCAGCTATGTCAACCCTAACATGTTTAAACATAACCCGAACCTGACCCATTTAACCCGTATATATACTTGGGTTGGTGGTTAAATAGGTTACATGAGTTGAATAGGTTAACGAGTTTCTAGTTGACCCAATTAGCCCGTTTTATATAGAAAAGTTGATACATTACGCGAGTTAAACGAGTTAAATAGGTATGTGGATCGACCCGTTTAACTAATTTAACCCGTATTATAAAATATATATATATTTTTTAATTTAAAGAAAAAAATTTAAACAGGTTGGCGGGTCGACCCGATTAATTTATTCTCAACCCGAACCTGACGTGTTTAATATACGGGTTAGAAGGGTTGACCCAAAACTGACCCGAAATATATTTAGACTCAACCCGAACTTGTTAATTTTCGTGTCGGTTTCACATCGGGTTTCGTGTCGGGTCAGAAATTGCCACCCCTAAATAAGGCTACCCACTATCGTGACCATCAACGACCTTCATTTTTCCTGCCACATCAGATTTCTCTCTCCGACGACCTATAAATGACTTTTTAATTAAAACACACAAAAATACACTTTAATTTAATTAAAACACACACTAGCACACTTAAATTTTTCGTGACAATGCAATTGGAGCAAGCAATAATCTATTTTTTTTTTTGAACGAGCAAATGGAATTTTATTAAAATAGGGCTAGAAAGAAACTAGCAGACGCTTATCCACGCAAAAAACGATCCAACAAACCATATGAACGGAAAGGAAAAGAAAAACTCTAACGAACAACTCGCAAAAAAGTCGCCAACGCTATTAGATTAAGGAAAGATCCCACCATGGCGCAATGAATTAACTCCCTATGATGTACGATACCGAAAACCACCGTGGCATCATACCAAAAAGCGATCTAAGCCGGCATCC
Organism: Tanacetum coccineum; assembly: GCA_026074375.1. Classification (NCBI taxonomy): domain Eukaryota; kingdom Viridiplantae; phylum Streptophyta; class Magnoliopsida; order Asterales; family Asteraceae; genus Tanacetum; species Tanacetum coccineum. Next base: position 6,628 of record BQNB010141251.1, read on the forward strand.
TTTGTTTGTCCTCGATAAGGCATTATGAGAGATTAGTTTCTTTAACGTTGCATAATAACTCCAAATCTGAAGATTAGCTAGGAAAATAATTCTTTCCATTCGAAAGTTAGTTGCAAATGAGAGAGAACAACCCGTGTATATTTCCATTGGGGGTCTTATATAGCTCCATTCGTTTATCAGAATCTAGCTCGTCACTTAGTTAGAGGGACCAATATAATCAATCCACGAAGTAACCAGACTTAAAAGCAATATTTAAATCTCATTACCCGGGGTTGTGATGGAGCGCAAGATGGAGAGTCTTTTCCATGAGCAATAAACTGGCGTAACATCCTCATTATCATCAGTGATCAACATTTCCACAATCAAATTGAGAATGAACTCCAAGAATCTCACAGCATCATCTTTCCAAAATTCTTTTCCATGCACAATCCTTTAATAAACCCCATCTATTATACAAGACGATTCATCACGAATCTCGCATTTTCAATGGAGTCCACAAGATTCACTTTCCACCCCAACAAAATCCTGCCTCTCGCAAAACCGAATAGAAGGCGACACGAATCATTGTTAAACATTCTTAGGGGATATCTGATCAAACTATCGACATCCAAATGATCCTCATTTTACAACTTTCATCCACAAACTAGGATCCCTCTGCATCCTTCTTTTCCATAGGATTAGACTCGGTATTGACCTCCATCGATGCAAGATTGGAGCGCCCTATTTTGCAAATCTAGTTATTAGCGATAATTCGATAAGTATTTGATTACGATTTTAAACTATAAAGGAATCTAGCTCCCGATGTTAAAGACTCTGTAAGGACACGAAACTTCAATGAGGACTTTGGACCTTCACTATTACCATATCAGATATATCAACACAGTAGGTGTTCACACCACAAAGCCACACACTCACACTCCATACTCTCCTATCAAACCTCTGCCGAGACCCATCGCTGCCACATAGGCCCAGGACCTCACCCAACACTCCCACGGACCATAATTGTCTCTCCTCATCCGATGTTGTGCTTTGTGGAGATATGAGAGAGATTTGTGAACCCTATTACGTTAAGCATATTCGTTAGGATCATTGATAACCATAGAGGAGTAATTAATGTCTTTGAAATCCTAATAATTTATCTCTTTTAAACGCTATTTGAAGTCTTGAGCTTTCCACTTGATCGGTAGAGTTGAACCTCCAACAAACAACTCCCTCAACAACCCCTCAAGCTCCTCACCCACCCCCCCCAAGATACATAGATTATCAACCTTCATTCACCTATACAATTCTTTCTAAACTTTATTCATATCAATTTCCCTTTCTCACAATCGAATTTACTTAAATGTTCGTTACGTGAAAAATTTTCTTCACCGCCTCACTCTCCACCCCTCCCCCCCCCCCCCCCCTCCCATCCCCCTAATCCATTCGCTCATGTTCCATCCAACCCCAAATACGCCCCCCCCCCCCCCCCAAATATCTACAGCCCGATGCTATTGCACATATGTATTCCATACGCACCACTATGACACATCCTCGCCCGTTTTCGTCTTTGGTGGTTGACGCACACGGTCGTGATATTGTACACGATATATAGTATATATCCTATTAATAACTATTACCAGCCAACTACATCGAATCTCCTCAGATGATGAACGGACATATGGTGTTAGAGCTCTGTACTAATCTGGACATCATTAACTGCAATTTTAAACTTTCTCGATCCTTTCTCTCAACTGCTACTAGATTACGCTACAATATCAATACACAAAATCAATAAAATCGTTTCTGCAGAGGATAGGACATCACCGCTTCATTCCCCGCTTCCTTATATACACTTGTTACCAATCCGACACCAAACAGATTCTGCTCCAGCTACTTGTTACGCTTATTTGCCCGACATGGTCACTTCATTTCGTTCGTGCCCGAGGCGACGGGGCCCGTCTTTAGCATAATAGTTAAAAAGACTGAAAAACATTATCGTTGATACTAACAGATTGAGAGTTCGAACCTACACTGGGTTTGCCGTCCCCAGAACGTTCCACAGGTCTATTATAAGTTCGACCATACTTCGCCACATCGGCAAATAAATGAAAACCACCCATCCATGTCGTTCTTAGATTGGAAACTAACTGATTGATATCATTAACGTTTATAAAACGTACAAAACCAAATCGATGACCCGATTTGGATCTCTTTGCAGCTATGTAACAATCGATCCCCAACCCCAGTTGTTAACAAAATATCCCAAATGATCTTGGACCGACGCATTCCATGAGATATTAGAAACAAAGATTGATGAAAACGACTTATGTTCCTCACGAAAATTAGGATGTAATTTGTTGGGAATACCTTTGTTACGTTGCTCTTGACGACGATTATTATCGAGATGATCGTTCCTTTTGCTTTATGAATAATTATTAGATCGGTGACATGTGCCAATTGCCATCGTTATTTAACAACAGAACAGCCAAGATCCGAAAATAGGATTGAAAACGCCTATCATTTGTGAAGATGGGGATTAGGAGGCGTGAGGGAGATGATTAGGAGCGTCTAGCGTTTTGGAGCAAGTAATAATCTATAACATTGCTGATAGCATATAAATCCTTTACGTTTGCTTTTTATATGGTGCGCCTATAAATAATTACATTACCCAACTAGTCCCTAAAAGTTGGAATTTTGTATGATTTGAAACACATGCCTAAATACATGTCTAATGTATAAATCACTTGTACATGTGTTGTATTTGCACATTTCTCATTTCTAAATTCAACTCTTGTTATTTTTATCAAATCTAACCATCTAAATAATCATTATAGTTTATTATGATTTCAAAATTTTTTTCTTCAAACAATATGTGCATAGAACCAACGACAAATACTATTTCGACCTATTTATTGTAGTCAAATTAAAATAATAAAAAGCTCAGACTTTATATGAGTAAGTAGCTTCTTTTATCATTACGTTGTTTTTGTATCTTTAAACAATATCGAACTAATATGGAACCTTGCAATATAATACTTAATCTCCAACTGGTTGAGTACTTGATTATATTTACCGCATTATACTAAATAAGGAAAACAAAATTCTTTTCATCTACCACATGTGAGGATGTAAACTTATAAAACAAGTTAGTAACCCCATAAAGAAGTTGTAGTGTGTCTTAAATATTGTTTGTGACGGATTCACATCTTATTTATCTTCGATTAACAATAGATTTTCTTTCTTTATCATGCTAGAAAAAATTAATACCAAAAACAAGTATGGTTATTTAGTGAACAATGTAATGCGACGTTCACATTGATGCTTAAGGCTACTTGTGTATACTGGCAAATAAAGTTATTTTTTAACGGCAAGATGAAATATATATAAAAAAGTGTTTTAGCAAGAGCAAGAAATTAGCGTACTATTGATCAACAAAAAAGCATTACTTAACATCAATAATGGTTTTTGATATCTAGTGACTTTAACTGACAGAGGGAATCAAAAGGGATGGAAATAAAAAAAACTTTTGACACGAAGGCCGACGGGATCGGTTTTCACTTCGGGCAAAAGAAAAACCCCCATCTTCACGGAGCCGAGCCACGGTTTTCACTTCGGGATGATTTTGGATGATTACCCCAAAACAAGTCCGAGAGAGGGTTGAAAGATGATTCCATTCCTCTTACGTACGAAGATGTAAATCGAAAAACCTTGGCGTTACAGGTGAGCACAACACCCCAGCGTACTGTGTAACGCTACATCAGCGTCAGGTAAAAAATATAAAAACCAAAAGATGTGCTTATAACTTTTGACATTTCGAGTGATCGAACTGGGGTTTCTTATGCAGTCAATTCACAATGATAAGTCATATGGTCCATTTTGTGAGGCCTCGAATATGTATTGTGTATGATATGTTTCGTATATGATTGCACATTTTACTCATAGGCGTTTGTGTGGGTTTAAAGTGTCGCTATTTCGGTATCTCCAAAGCCACAAAGAACAAAGTATAATAACATAGAACCTGTGTTTTTCTCTTCTTTTAGTAGGACAAAGCATGCAAAAGAGTTGATCCAATCATTGAAAGAATCCCAAGAAGAAGCTTGAAAAAAGAGGAATATCACACCATCTAAAAACGAGTTCCACATTTCGGTAGCAATGTGCATTCGAGGAAACATTGATTAGCAGAATTCAACATTGGCGTTTTGCTAAGAAGGACAAAGAGATGGCCGAAATATCCATACTCACACAGAAGAGGAGATAAGATTAAATCTATATGTGGGCAGTCGGTCCAAGAAATGCCTCCACATTAACACATTGACCTTCGGGGATATATTTATTCCTAGTAGTAGCATGAGCTAAGATTGGAGTAATATATTTTGGTCAATCCTATTAACCAGAGCTCCCTTACGGTTCCTTAAAAGTACCATTTAGGACCAAGCTCCAGGTACAAAGTATCTTCATTGAATCAATTTTAGTTGACCGGTTCTCATTTAACTTGGCAATTAAATAGGCAAGATTATAACACACAAGATTGGTCCCAGAGACCTATTCCAGACCTATTCGCCCATTATTAATTCGGTCAATGATAAGACAAGTCTTTGTCTTGCATCAAGTATGATAGAGCCCGATTTTGTACCTTGTAAATATAGAGGAGTATAGCCCTAAACAAATATCTTTCAAAATCGAAGTACGAGTGCCACAACCTGACTTTTAATACGAAAAGTGTTAGATAAGTAATTACTCTTCGAGTCGGGAGAAAATTGGTCAGGTTCAACAATGTTAGCACATATGCCCTTGAAGCTACAAAGCCATTTGTATAGAAACCTCTTCTTGACACATGATTGTTAAGCTTTGATGTCATTGAACCCAAAGGTCGTTTGGGGAAGTAAGCAACCTCAAATGCCATTTTGAAGAAGAACAAGGTTGAAGCTTTTTAGACTGAATGTTATTTAGACTTAAAACACATGCCTAAATACAATGTGTATTATACACTTTCTCTTTCTAAATTCCCACTGATCATTTTTTCAAATTAACCATTCAAATAATCATTATTAGGCACAACAATCATTTTTCTTGATATTTATTATGATTCAACATTTTTTTTCTTCAAACAATATGTGGCATAGACCCAACGACAAAATAATATTTTCGACCTATTTATTGTAGTCAAATTAAAATAATAAAAAACTCAGACTTTATATGAGTAAGTAGCTTCTTTTATTCTACGTTGTTTTTGTATCTTTAAACAATATCGAACAATAGAAACTAGCAACATAATACTAATCTCCACCTAGTTGAGTACCTGAGTATATTTACCGCATTATATAAATAAGCAAAATTTCTTTTCATTACCCATGTGGGATTGTAAACTTAAAACAAGTTAGGTAACCCCATTAAAGAAGTTGTTCGAGAGACATAATATTGTTTGTTGACGGAATCACATCTTATTTATCTTCGTAGTAACATAGATTTTCTTTCTTTATCAAGCTAGAAAAAGTTAATACCAAAAACAAGTTTGGTTATTTAGTGACAATGTAATCGGAGTTCATCATTGACTTTACGAAGCTACATCAGTCTACTGGAAATAGATGTTTGGTTTCTAAGCATACTTGATCTTCCACAAGTGCCAATGTTTGAATATGTTTAAACTTTAAACCATAAATTAGTCAACACTTGTATTACTAGTAATATAACCCATGATCATCACATACCCTCTTCTTTGCCTATCGGTCCGTTCAGTCCGGTCCGGTTTAGTCTTATGCAAAACCGATCATAATACTTTATTGAATCTTATCGGACTTACGAACCGGACCGGACCGGAATGACCCCAATTATTCTGTCCGATCCTCGGTTTGATGTTTTGGGCCAAATTGGTCGATATTAGTTTCGTCGATATTAGAATTAGGATGTGCTGGTATGATTACAACAATATAACATTAGAAATTAAGTAAAAAAGTCCAACTGCAATTTCCTAGTTTAAATGTTTTAATTCTTTAAACAACATTCAATACTAGAAGTCAACAACAAAAATACTAATCTCAACCTATTTATAGTTAGTCAAAATGACAAAAACTGCAAATTTATATCAATTGTTTGCATCTCTCGTACGTTGAATATTGTTTTGTTTCCTCAACATTATCCAATGACAAATGCCAACAAGAAGATATTAATTACAACTTATTCAATCATATATTACCCCAAACAAGAGGTTGTTCTATACACATAAGATTTTGTTATGGCGCCATCAAATATTACACATTATCGATTTTTTTTCTTATCAAGCTACTAATATTTGACACGGAAATCAAGTAGGGTTATTTAGTGACGATGCAATAGGACACGGATATCCTTTATGGATTTTGATAAGTGTAATGCAACAAAGTTTGGCATGTTGCGATAGAATGCAAAACTAAACTGATTGATATACGGCCCACCAAGCAGCGGCATTGTCCCGTAAAGGTATGATTTCAAGAAAATATAGTGTATTGAAATAATGGCATATTCTGATGAAATACGACGACTATCAAAGTCAAACGGCTCGGCATACAGACGATTAGTACAGGTCGTCCGAGTTAAATCTCAGCATTGCCCCAAAGATATAATAGCACACCTATAAACAATTGCACTACCCACCTAGTTCGAAATTTGCATGATTTGATAGTTACTACACCTCAACATTTTTTCTCTTCAAAACAATATCTGTCATAGAAGCCATGACATAATACTATTTTCAACCTATCAATTGTAGCCAAAATGATTAAAAGTTCGAAATTTGTATGAATCAGTAATTTCTTCGATCCAGAATTGTTTTTTTATCTATGAATAATATCGAAGAATAGAAACTAGCAACATAATAGTAATCTCAACTAGTTGAGCATATTTACTGCGTTATATAAATAAGCAAAACTTCTTTTCATTACTCATGTGGGATCGTAAACCTAAAACATACCAAGTAACCCCATAAAAGAAGTTGTTCGAGAGACATAATATTTTTAGTTGACGGAATCACATCTTATTTATCTTCTTATCAATCACATTGATTTTCTTTCTTTATCAAGCTAGAGAAAATTGACACCAAACTCAAGTTCGGTTATTTAGTGACAATGTAATCGGAGTTCATCATTGACTATTAGTGTTACGAAGTTAAATCAGTCTATTGGAAATAGATCCTTGGTTTCTAAGTATACTTGATCTTCCAAAAGTGCCAATGTTTGAATATATTTACACTTTAAACCATAAATTAGTCAACAACTTGTATTAAGATAACACATGATACCTTGGGTTGTGGTCCGATCTAGTCTGGTTTTATTTAGTCTTACGCAAAACCAATCATTAAGCTCTACTGAATTTGGTCGGAACGAACCGAACCAGACCCGAACATTTCCGTCCGGTCCTCGATCCAGTGTTTTGGATCAAATTGGTTTTCGATCCGGTCCAGATTTTGTCGATCCGAACCGAATGCCCTAATCATTTATCTTGCGTCTATTTTTTCTATGTATTTTATTTATTTACTTTGAAGCTATTAAACATTTGATGCAAAACTCAAACAAAGTTATTCGTGTCACATAAAAGTATTATTCTTAAAACTATTATAACGTTATAAATAACTAAAATTTCAGTTGCTTAGTTCAGATATCTACAAGTATTATTAATTTTAATCATTGGGATGCTCACTATGTTAATATTATACTATATTAACAAAGAGCAGAGATTCTTGTATTTTTTTCACGAACTTCGATACAAAATATAGGAATAATTCCTGGATTATCGGTTCGTTGCAAAGTTAGTCCTTAATGACTAACTTAATTTGCAATGGAACGCTAACCCAAAGACTATTTTCGTAAAAAAATTCAGAACTAATTTATGAAAATAGTCCTGGGGTTATCGGTCCTTTGCAAATTTAGTCATTAATGACGAACTTACTACACAATTTACTGAAATAGTCATTGAAGTTATTGATTCGTTGCAAAGGACTAACTTTGCAACATAAAGCTAACCCAGTGACTATTTAAATTAAAATAATCACCAACAATTTAAAAAAATAGTCGTCGGGGTTATCAGTCATTTGCAAAGTTTGTCCTTAATGACTAACTTTTTATACGAAAATAGCCGTAGTGTTGATACAGAAGTTAGGTCGAGTCTTGTTTAGTCCAGATAGGCAACTATTCGGGTATGTCGCACCTTGTTCTTGTATCAAGTGAACTTTGAAGAACCCTGCACAAAGAATGAAACACCGTTAACCTTATCGTGGGAGCGGATCCCACGATTAGACTCTGGCGCGAGAGTAAGTATATAGCCTTAGGGAGTAATCGAATGTAATTAGGGTTTTCTGTAAGATACTTGCATTGATGACAATTGCGTTCCTTTTATAGGCTAAATACCCCTAGGGTTTCCATATCTTTCGGCCCAAGACACGTTTGATATATAAGGGATTCGAAATTATCCTAACCTATTTAAATAAGTAGAGTATATCTCATATTTAATTAGGTTATCCCTTTCTAACAATAGCTCGTGAAGATATCGCGGCCACGAACCATGTGCTGGCAGCCGCGACCCGTAGGTCCAAGTAGGCGTGACAGCGATGTGTGGGCCGAAGGCCCCTCGTTAACCACCAAGCCCATAATAGTATGAATGGGCCGGGCCGGTCCATACTATACGTCATCATGTCCCCCCAGTCTAGGAGACGTGGGCGCGGTCGGGACCGCGGTCACGGTTGCTAGACTACCAAATACCCTAAAACTTCCTAAAAACGCTTAATCTCCTAAATCGTTTGTTGAGCCCCACAACGCAATAATAGGACCCATTTATCAAGAAACGGCGCAAACGGCTGAATGATGGGACGCGTGGGCCCATAACCGTTTCACCTTCCTCTCAATCTTAACCATCCAAAAAGTTAGTGGAGGACACATGTCAATCATCCAACTAGGCACAACTGTCGAGGACATAGTATAAATAGGGCAAGCGACCACTGTGTATGTTTCCACATCTTTCAAATCGAACCGCCATTTTTACACATACAGCTGCACAAGTCACTTATTCCCACGGAATCCCATCACCGCAGGTTAGTACACCACGCCCCTTTTTGAAACTAATTAAAAATGGGTAGGGATACAATACAACTTGAGGACGCCGTATCAACCATCTCCCAAGAGTATCTTCTAGAGTTCACCTCCGAGTATGGTATACCAGAGAGCTTGCATCCTGAGTTGCCTGGCCCAGAGGAACCCATCGTGGAGTTTCCGGAGGGCAAAGTCGGTGTTTACACCAAGTTTTTCGAATTTGCAAACTTTCGTATCCCCATTTCACAATTCCTCTTCGACATCCTTGGTCATTACCAAATTCATCTTTCACAATTGTCAGTGATAGGCGCAGCCAAAGTGAGTCACTTTGAAATCAACTGTCGCGTCCTGAACATAATTCCCACACTGAATTTATTCCGTGTTTTCTACGTTCCTTCCTACAACTCGGGATGGATGTCCTTTAGCAAACGACCGGGGAAGAACACCCCACAGTGTTATACAAAGCCCCTTGACTCCCTGAAGAACTGGAACAATCGATTCTTCTGGGTAGACGAGAGAATATTCCCCACCGTCGTGGAATGGCGCACAAACGCCCCAAAGGATGGGATGCCATCAGCAGACTCCTATTCCGCGGCGGACGTAACGACATTGAACACACACCGTACCCCTATCCAAAAACAACCAGAAGCCCTATTATGCCTAGTAGGGCTGAGTCGGAGCTACTTTCTGGGGGACGACGTGTACCCCACATTCCTCTATGACGATGACCGGGGTGGGTGTTTATAAACTGTCTTTACCTCTCACATATTCATGAAAATATACTAACAATTCCTGTGTGAATGCAGATATGGACTTGTTCAACTTGATCAGTGCCCCGAATCCTACCAAGGTCAAGACCGGGACTCGACCTACAAGCCGTGTGATAGATATGGAGGACATGACCGTGGCGTCAGGATCCTCAGGGACACCTTCCGCCCTAGAGAAATTACCGCTGGATTTTGCCAACGAAAACCCACCCCCATTAATTACTGAGAGCGACGGGATGGAAGATCAAGTCCAGGACGAATTGTCGCGTGGAATCCTACCTGTAGAAAATCCAACGACCACGGAGGTCGTTTTAGAACCAGATCTGGAGAAGGAAGTGGCCGCCATAGGGCCCCTTGTGAACAAAAGGCGCCGCAAAAAGGGCAATGATGAGGCGGACGTAAATGCACCGCCCAAGGTGTTGAGGAAGGATCATGTTGCTTTATGCCCTGCACAGAGTACCCTCGGAGGGAAATCCATAGCTTCAATGGGATTAGAAGCGGTTCCGCCTTCTTCACACCTGCTACACAAGAGACTCTTGCTGATGCGAAGAGCGTGAGCGACCCAGATCAGTTGTCTTATGAAAAACCACAACCGCACCCCGAGCGAGACGTTGCCCAGTAAGTGATCTGGCCTAAATGTTTTTTTTGTTTTATATTATAATTTTGTTGTTGTTTTTTCCACAAGTGTAGTCATACTAACAAATCACATGTGCCTCATAATGTGAATGCAGGTCTTCCAGGAAAGCGGCCACCGAGATCCTCACCGAAAATGTTGCTACCATAGAGGTGCAAGACCATATTTTTGCGGAGATCCTGTAGTCAGGGAAATCGGCCTCCTTCCTGTCCGTGGACGGGTCGCCAGGA